>AWWV01010932.1:0-14406 GCA_001974805.1 Corchorus capsularis
CAGCTAGTGAACCCAACCAGGGGTGTAACAACTTAGAACAACACTGCTACTCCTACCATTTAGAACCATCTGGAAAAGGGTCCAATGCGTCTTGCTTTCCATTAACATAGAATTCTATAACTGCTTTCATTCTTCTTAGTTTATCTGGGTGGTAATTGACATGAACAATTACCAGCTTTAAGTTCTTCAGTTTAGTCATCTTTTCTTTTACTGTTTTAAAGAGAACCTTGTTGTTCATAAACTTGTAGAAATTTATAGTTCTTGGCAGCATGAAGTCCATCATATCCAGGATGTGAGTGAAGGGTAAAAGAGTTTCTCATTAAAAAGTAAAAACTGTTTGGTCCCATACGTTCTGTTGCGTAGCCATCTGATGAGCCACACGATCCAAAAAGCTCAATTGAAGGGATTATAGGCCTTAAATAAAAGAAACCAAAATTGTAAACCCAGATTCTTATCATATATGTATGAGCATAACGAGCCCAACCCATGGCAAGTTCATCAATTCCCAAACGTGAATGCATTCATTTTTGCAATTTCAAGTGGCTTCTGGAAATTGTTTTAGGCCTAAACATTTTGGTTAAAATAGCTTTTAGGTGGATGGTAGTTAGAGAAGCAATTTGGGTCTGGTTTTTTTTATCAGAAGTGGGGAAGAAGGAAAGGAAGAACAAAGAAAAGGGGAGAAAAACGATGCCGTTTAATTAGGACCATATTTTCAGATTTTTTCCTCAAAATTTAATTATTTTGCGAAAGTTATTATTTTGGCCACGTGGCCAGGTGACGTGGCCAAATCTGACGGGAAATTTAACTGCCGTTAAAAAAAGGATTTATTTGGTCTTTCTTAAGAGTTCAGGGGTTTATTTGGCTGGAATAAAAGTTCAGGGGCTTATTTGACGGCTAGGTGTAAGTTCAGGGGTGAATTTGACTATTAAGCCATAAAAATATAGTTTTACCCCAAGAGAAATGGGAAAAAAAAAAAAAAAAAAAAAAAAGCAATGATGCAAGCAGGATATAGAACAAGTACCTGGATTTTGTGATACTTGAGCAAGGGGTGACTAAGAGACGGTTGCTTGTATATATTCACACATTCGAAACAATCAGCATACTTTTGCTTGGCTTGTGAATAAAAAGGGAAACACAAGACGAGTGTTGTCACTATTAATATAAACTTGGAAGCCATGACTTTGCTCTGCTTCAATCTTCTAAAATTGGGTATTTATCAATTGTCAAATAAACTGTTCAGGCGTTTCTTTTGACTTTTATCATTTTTTATTTTTTGAAGTCATTCTTTACTTGTCAATCATGCAGGCAACACAAGTGATAAGTCCCAAATGGGTTTTCACCACGTGGTTGTGAAAATTCACATGGCATCCAAACTTGATCTTGAAATGAATTGAAATAGGAATAGGGACAAGGCCATGTGTAGTATTTCTGAGCACACTACTCTTGTACACTACCATTTATAACCATTGAATGTAGGTTTAATTTGAATAACAACCCTTATATATAGGTAGTGTAACAAAGTAGTGTGGCATATGGTAGTGCAAATAACTAATTTACAGATAGAAATATTTATTTTGATTTTTGACTGAGGAAAGAGTTACCTAGATGATAAACAAACTATATAATGGACAAATGTCAAATTCAAGTGTACATTAATGTGTACCCTAATGTTAAGAGTGGCTTTTATTTTAACTTGAACATCTTACACAAGAGTTCTAATGTGAGTTTTATGTGCTCATTTTCAGCTACAAATTCTTTTTTTTCTTTGACGAATTTTCAACTACAAATTCAATTTGCATCAAAATTGCACAAACTTGAACATCATTACAAATCCACGTGGTCTACAAATATAAGGGGTTTTGACCATTTTTGCTAAATTAATAAGATATAGAGATCATGCATGATAGAAAGGCTCTGCAATATATATTATCCAAAGAGACAAGATTGTTTTTATTGGATACATTGGGAGAACTTTTCATCATACATGACTCTTCAGAATTACTGATAAGCAATATACCTAATTTTAACATGTCAAAAAGGAAGCCCTATCAAGCCATCTGGGCTTGAATATTTCAAAGTTTAAGCTTCCTTAATCCTTTCTTGTTTGTTGTGGGATGTGGAGGTATCCTTGGACATCCGCTGGGTGTTCCACCTGGTCCCCCAAACTTCACAATTCCTTTTATAGTTTCATGAGTATAAGTCATCAAACTATAACAGCTGGAATTTGTATTCAAATACTTGATCATCTTCTCAGGCTCAATATGAGCATAATTATTTTTCTCATTCACATATTGAACCCGATTAAAAAATCCAGTTAACCAAGTTTTAGATTCAGGATACTTTCCACTTCCCATGGGTGGTCTGTCTAGTTGCTCCAAGAAAACACTAGTTGTCCCACCATATATATTTAACAATGTCTGCTCCATAATTTAGATATGTGAGAATCTCTTTTGGCCAATATCCCACGCCGATTCTCAATGTGATCTCAGCAACACCATTAGTCATTAACCACCAATTTCCAGTTATATTATCCTACATCACAAAACAAAAGTGACCATTAATTAAGTTTATGTGGAATATATATCAATTTAAATATGTATGAGAGAAAGAAAATGGTGTACTTATTATTATTATATATATAATATGGAAAATTATACAATAAACCGTTAGTGGAGTTTAACGAACTATACACATGCGGGGTTTAAGGGTTGACATGTGTCTTTTATGGAATAGATTTTAATTTTAAATACAAAAATAGTTAAGAAATATGGTATGTATCAACTCCTTAACTCAGCTTGTGGAGTCTAAAATTTACAATGATGGTGTATTGTATAATTACCCATACATAAACTATATATATATATATATATATAATGTATATGTAGCATGCGCTTGCCTATTTGCATGCATTTTTTTTATGAACATTTTATAATCTAAATAGATAAAATCATTATTAATATTTAAGTAAAATCATTTTTTAATTTTGATTTGGATGGCACTAAGTGTGTGATTAAAAAATGATTAATATTTTTTAATTTTAATTAAAACACATAATTAATATTTTTTTACAAATTTGATAGAATATAAGTTAATACTAGTGTGTGAGATATATATAAACTGAAAAACGTACGATAATTTTATATCATATTACGTTTAATGAATTTATTTTGATTAATAGTTTTTATTTTTAATTAACACGATAATATCATTTTTCTATCAAATTTAACGTGTACGCATGAGAAACATTTGTTTTCATTTAAGAATTCTCTAATTTATAAAAATTTGTTAAGTATGTGTTTTAATTTGTTGGAATTGTGTATGTTGATCCTTATTTGAGAAAATCTTGAAACGTTTAGTCCTTATTTCAGCATTTAGCCATCAGAAAATGGTTTATTGGCCTTTTTAGAGAGTTCAGGGGCTTATTTGGCCGTTTTGTGTAAGTTCAGGGACCTTTTTGAGCAATAAGCCTTTTTTTCTTAAACCTCCTTTAAACCTCCTATATAAAGGGTGTATTTGTTGCAAGGATTATTAGAGATGCACCAAATCACGACTCATAAATTTCACGATACATGTACCCAAAAAAAATTCACAATTCAAGAATCATTATCTTTTCCTCGTTTTAATTACCAACAAGTAGTTGTTACTGTATAGGACCCCGAGACCGAGAATTGGTGGCTTGGAATGTCGGATTGGCACACATTTATTGGTTATTGGCCAAAAGAACTATTACCCAAATTAAGCAACGGGGCAAACCAAGTAGCATGGGGAGGAATAGCAATTGCCGATAAGCAAGGAAACAGTCCTCCCATGGGGAATGGTCATTTTCCGAATGACGATTATACACGTAGTTGTTTCTTTGAATCTATCATGTTTATGAATGATCAAAAAAGTTTTGTGACTCCTAATGAAGATGCTACAATCCCGTATGTAGACAAATCCGGCTGCTATGGTCTATATGACAAGAAAAACTGTGGTGAAACTATGCATTACTGCTTCACCTTTGGGGGACCTGGTGGAAAGTGTGGATGATTGCAATTATTGCCTACCTTCTCATTTTCTATGGTTATGTGAGAATAAAATCAAACTGTAAAGTAATAAAATGACTTCTCTTCTTATTGATCTTGGAGCAGGCTGGCTATAGCATTATTCACTAGAATTAGACTTTCTAGGGGAAAAATGCATTGCACTCAAATTGCATATATAAGTCATGATTTTGAATATGGGAGGATATCCTGTATTTTTATTTCTCTGTCTAATCTATAATTTATGAGCTGGTTGAATTAGTAAGGCTACAGCCTACAGGCCACGCAAGTAGCAACCACATTATGACAAATAGTAACTCTAAAAAGATTGTTCCTTCCTGTAAATGATGATGGAGAAGAACAATTAAATTATATGGATGCATTGACCACGGAATTTTCCGTTCTGCGAGGAAAAGAGTCCTTGGCGACATCAGCTTCAACATATACCACAAGCAATGCCTGAAATTTTGGACTTGGTTGGCCTTGCACTTCGGAATTGGCTTTACAACGACGAATGGTTATCAAGATAATCAGGTTCCTCGGAGGGAACGAACACGGTCTTGAATCAACTTCCTCTCCCATTCTGCTATTCCCTCAAAAGCATGTTCAGGAAGACTTTCAAAGGGCTCCTTCCATGGATCATTCTTAGCCAGATCATAGGTGGCTCCACGAATTGCTCTTTTATTGGGTCCGCAGGGTCTCTTTGAAGTCAGGGCTTCATATGCCGTATTTAGCTGACAGTTTTAATGGACATAATGACATTTTATAAGAACTAGATGGTTAGGCACTTAGGCTTAAGAAATGAAGGCAATGGATGATGCAATATAGAAGGGTTAAGAACTCACATTCATGCCGCAGAACCAGAACATGTAAGCAATAGCCACTGCAGGAGCTCTTCCTAACCCAGCTGTGCAATGCACATAGACCTTTCCTTTTCCCTCAGAGATGGCCCATTCCAATGAAGAAACAGCTCTTGGTAATTCATTTCTCAAGGAATCTGGATCAAAGTCTTTTGCCTACCAATGCACAAGATAAACATGTTAGTGCACAAAAACATCAAAGCTCCTTTCAGTTGATACACAATTCATCTGTTTCTCCTATGCTGATATGCAGAAAAGAGTTCTCATGTTCTTTATATGAATCCAACATTTTCTAAACAAAACCAGCCTGCCCTTTCGTACGAATCTCGCTATGGAAATGGAATAATTCAATTATGTCTTCAATTATGATATAATTCAACTACTAAAAACCAGCCTGCCCTTTCGTTCTCATGTTCTTCATGATATAATTCAATTATGTCCGAAAGAATAATTCATCAATGAAAATGGAGAAAATGTTCCTTACAGGCCTTCTCATATGACGAATTCCCACTTCTCGGCATCTTTTAATTATAGCCTCCAAGTCAATTCCCCAATACTCTATATCCTTGTCCTGCTGCAAGTTCAGAATATAGGCTACCTTCTCTTCTTGTTTCAGATGATCTATATCTTCAGGTTTCTGGGGCTGAGAGCCCACAATCAAATTGTCAGTTATCATTGTGTAGTTCATGCCTGAAAACAGGACATGAATAATCAGAATACTTTGAATAAAATCACTTAACACATTTTGTATTCTTCTTAGTATAAAGTTATCATATAAGTACCAACAAGAATACTCGTATAGCCAACCGACTTTTTGCACCTTAAGTTTCATGGAAATGTAGAAGTGCACTACTAGGAATAGAAAATGAATGCCGAGTGCAGAACCAGTACCAAATAAATGTTCTCATGATGATTCTATATCCATATTCCAAATTTTTAACCTCAGCGAAAAGGCAAAGCATGCTATAACAAATAGTACAACATATTTGGTCAGAGAAAACAATTTGTATCACCACACCAGATATATTTAACTTTGTAGATATATGTCATGGAGATACCATTCCATGGGCTGAGTTAACTTAGGAAGTCACTATTGAGCTTGTTCTGCAGTGTTCAATAAAAAGCAAAGCAAAACAACACCAAAGATGAGGGATTCAGACTTTGATTGACACAAAGTAAACTCAGGGAGCTTTCTAATCCATTTTAATAAAGTTAGGCTGCAGAGAAGTGTTTGTTATCCTATTTATATGAGGAGACAAACCAAAAGTTAAGCACAGGAAGAAGAAAAAGTTCCATAGTTTGCATTAAATAATTTAATTAAAGCATAATCTACTTAAAAGTTAGAAAGTCACATGATGCAACACAATCCAAAGTAAAAAAAAAGTACTATACTTTAAGAATCTAGATCTATATTTGCTTACTTAAAATATTTCATCCTCTCTTCTACCAAAAGGTAGCTGCTATTTTCACCAAAAAAAAAAAAGGTAGCTGCTATATTTTATGTCCTTAAAACAGAAAACCCATTGAAGTAACAGATTAGCACAGGATTTTTCATAGAAAAAAAATAAGAAAAGTAAAGGAAAACAACAGAAGAGAATGGAATAATAAAGATCCAGATTAGAGCACAAAATTCTTAATTTGCAACTAAAACCAGCAGAAACTTATTTTATGGACAAAAACAAAGCCCATTGTAGTAAAACAATCTATCCCAAAATTAATCACAACATTAGAGCATTAAAAAGGGCCAAAAAAACTGATACCAAGTTGATTAAGCAAACTATTGAATTGGATTCTGGCCAAAAGAAAATATTGAATTGGACGTGTTACCAAAAAAAAAAGAAGCAAACTATTGAATGCCAATAATGGAAATGTGAGAATGGGATATGGAAACAGAAACAAGAAAAAGGGGAAAATGGAACGCTAACCAAGATCATGATGATACTCATATGGATTCCTCATCATTCTCTTCATGGCTGTATTGTACTCTTCCATCCTGTCCTTGGACTTGACAGACATTTTGTTTTCCGAGGGCTTATCATCAATTCCACTCTCAGACAACTTAGAGAAGATTCTGGTATTACCCATTTTAGATTGGTTTTTGGGAAACATGAAACAGAATCTAGATTGGGTCTTTGCAGACAAAAGTTCAGTTTCAGGTACGTTTTGGAACACTGGAAAAGAGAAGCCAATGGTGCTGTTTATCGTACTCATTTTTGTTCTGCTTCTGTTCCTTGTAGTTTCTGTTCCAGTTTCCTTAGATTTTGAGGTTGTCAGATTTTATAGTTTAGATGAGAGAGAGAGAGGGGACTTTTTGACTATATTACCCTTTCCTTTAATCTGTCTATAAACTCAGTTACCGTCCATTTTTGGGGGCCCAGAAATGAAATGCAAGCTGAAAAACATAAACTAGATGCCAAGATTTTCTTGGTCGGATCTAAGTCTAGAATCTGTATGAAAATAGGGTCATTATTCATGTAATAATTTATGTGGTCTTAATTAGTGTTCTTCATTTTTTCTTTTTCTCAAAACAGAATCATAACTAGTGAGTTAAAACATGTTTGGTGACAAAGGTTTCTTGATTGGAACTCACCAAGATTTCATGATTTTTGATTTCCTGTCAGAGAATATACAAGGTTGATTGAATTTTTAGATTTTGTATATTAGGGAGTTGAGAGAAAGTGACTTATTGCTTCTAACTGATGAATTATATTATATATGCTATGCACTTTACAACAACAAAGGAATCAAGGGCAATCTGAAACAAGTTCTGTAGAGTTCCATATACAAACTTCTAAATTGAGCTCCCCGGAAGGGCCAAGGAATCTATAAGGGATTAGAAGAAAATCCAGAGGAGGGAAACCTTCTACTCGCCCTGGAAAATTCTCAGTCAATGATTTTAGTCTAAGAGAGCTAATTCCTTTTGCAGATACAGATATAAGATCATACAAAAACTTTTCCTTCGATGAGCTTGGTGCTATACAGGTTACCGTAACCATATTCCCAATGCTTTCAACACCAGCCTTGTTGAGGATAAAGAGAATGCCATCCTCCTCAGCTTGGAGAACGAGGAAATGCCCGTTCATACCCAAGGTGACATGCAATGGGATGTTGTACCTAAACCGCCTTCCAGAATCCCAGTGTTTGCTACTGAAGTGTAGTGACAACTGTTCAGAAGAGCCAACAAAGTTGCAATTTGTTAATGGGCATGCACATGGAGCAAAAATGCAATTTTCTTCATGATCATTGTTCCTCGTATAATCCACCGTTTCACAGCATCCATATTCTCTGTTACGGCATGCTGTTCTACCTGCTTCAACAATCAACTCCATGTCTCCACAAATCATACCCTTACTCTTTGAAAATCTTGCCACATTTTCCTGCAGAAACATGTCCACTGGTATTAAGTTTTAACATGATACAAGTAAATGTTCCAAGGACAGCAACAGTTTATGATTTTATGAAAATGGAAAGCTCATAACTCCACTTGATGGTTTCTGCTTATTAAAAGTGAAGATTTCAATAAAACATTTGAAACATGTTCAATGTTGCTTCCACTTATATCATATCCTCCTTTTAAGGACACTAAATCAATCTGACCAGTTTAGAGGAGAAACCGGGAGAGATAAAAGGAGAAAGGAGGGAAGCTTTTGGTCAAATGTGAATGCTATATGAAGCTATAATACAAATGGCAGATAGGCATATTTCTTTACAGCATTGCAAATTTTGGTAGCAAATATCTTTGGGACATACCATCTGATTACAAACGTGATGATGGGTTTAAAGAGAACAATCAGCTGATGAATTTATGACTAACTAAATTGCAGCTTTAAGGGAAGAACTATTACCTCCTCCATACTAAAATCACCATTCATTTGGTCTTCAGTAGCCTACAAAATAGAAAAGCAGAAAGAATTTTGTCAGTCATGAATACGTTTTACTCATACCCCAGAAATTATAGGCCCAATAAAGACTCGATCATACTCTAAAATAACTTACCTGTTTGCAAATATTTCCAAGACTTGAAACAAAAAAAATTATGCTAAAAATAGATAAATGATGCTTATATGACCAAATAAGTTATAACACATACATAACTTCATAAAGGTTGTAATGAAGGATTGCATCAATATAAAATTATATATACTGTAAAGAAAAAGACTAAAAATTCAGTTTGCTATATAGAACATTTGGCAGAACATATCAGCCTAAAGAATAAAATTTATAAACCACAAAAGACTACCAAGAAATACCGTAATAAAAAATATAATATATATAGATAATCAACAATTATGTGACTATCGTCATACTTTTCCATTTATTATCCATTTAGGCATGATTTTTGATGTGATCAAGTTCAACTACTGTAGCCTTATTATCTGGCAAAGGTTTTTTTTTTCAGCAGAACTTTCGTAGAAGTTCTTTATATATTTATGAAACATATTACAACATAACTCATCATACCTCTACCTGGGTCCCCTCCCTCTCAAACATGGGATTGTGCACACTGCTGGAGCTAATTTTGTCTCCTGACAGGCCTTCCACTTGGACTCTATATTCTGCCAGCTCCGACCCAAGAAATCTATCCTTTCTGGTCATCTGTAGAGCAGAACAATTAAAAATGCATATAGATCGCATGCATGATGCTTAGTGAATGTAATTATACCTCTCCACGACCATAACCACCAAATTCTCTCTCTCGTTTTTCTCTTTCAGTGATCTCTTCCTCCCCCCATGAAGATAGGCATGGAACGACCATAGGTGCAGAAGAACCAGCTCCCTCAATAGAGATACTCTCGTAATAAAACAGCTGAGAAGCAATAACAAATTTAGTGAAAATTTTGGATTAAAACAATGAAACAAAACCCAAAGCATTTCTGTGCCGACCTGGAGAAAAAGAAGGCATCCACCAACGGCACGCTGCTTTCCCTGCCGAAAACGTGATACCTCCCGAACTAGCCGGTCAAGCAAGAACTTCCCCCAATTATACTGGTGCACAACATCCATATTAATTAAGAAGTGGAGGAATGATGGGCTAACATCCAGTCTTGCTGTTGGAGATAAAAGTGTACCCAGTGCATAAAGGATAAATGATCTCTTAAAATCCTCGCCTGCTTCTGGAGCTGCCAACCGTTCCTCTAGAAGTCGCACTGAAATGCCACGGTTAGTAGCATTATAACTGTGGCGTAAGTCAGCAATCAAGTCATCAGGCCCTGAATTCACCACATCCTTCCCACAAGCTGCTAGTCCCATCACATGCTCTACATCTGTTGGGGATAAAGGAATGCGCTCCCCACATATCTCCAGGCTGCGTCGGGCAGGGTTAAACCTCTCCAATAACCAAAGACACAAACTGCGACGTAGGGTGCGGCATCTCAAACCAAGTAGACTACCAAATCCCATGCTCTTCACTGCATCCTTTTGCTCAGAAGTGAGACGCTGTAGCACATTGAACAGGCGGCCGGGAGAGCATCTTGTGACTAGTTTAGTCTGCATACCAATATCATAAAATCTGTTGGATGAACACTAAGTTGAATTGCAAGTCACTAGGAGCAAATGCTACCTGCTTCCTAGGTTTAGGAATACGGGCTGGAATTGTACTTAAGTAATTATCCCACACTTCACGAGAACGTTGAGTGTATTTTTCTTTGTCCTCAGCGCTCATCACCTTCCAAGCATCTGATGCAGCCTTTGTGGCCTAGCATAAAAACATTAAAAGCCAAAAGAACTATCACATTTACTTATCATTTCGCAATTTATCATAAAAAAGCAGAAGCACCGTTAACTGATCACAGGAAAATCAAATGCTCACAGCTTTAAGGCCTGAGGATTCAGGATGAGAAGCCCTATATTCTTTGATAAATTCGCGGCTGAAATGTTCAAACTTACACTGTTAGAGTTAGTGCATTGGCAATACCTCAAACCAAATATGTGAAGAGAATCTTTCTATCGAAATGCACCAAATTCTACCTAAAGTATACCCAGGAACATGCAGGACGAGGAGTAGAAACTTGCTTCTTCTTTTTCCTATTTTTCCTCTTCCCCTCTTCTGACCCGACATTCTCTTCAACATTTAGACTAGTAATTAATTCACCTCCTTCATTTGGGTCCTAAACAAGAAAGTTTTTACATTCAAAGGAAATTGTATAAAATAAACCCCTAAAGAGAAAAAAGAAGAAAAATACTCTATTTATATGCTATGTTCACCCATATAAATGAAAAACCGTTATAAAATTAAAAACCCAAATCAAGATTCATAGGCTTTTCAGCAAGAACAAATAATCCTTCAATCAGTCACCAGAAAAGTATATATTTTCAAAGAGAAAATGAGGAAAGCCAACCTGACATATTGGAAAGACAGAACAATCAACAACTTCTGGATCAGTTAGGCTCATGGGTCCAGCTCTGTCTTCTGCTTCCTTTCTTCCTTCTGCCCTTTGTCTGAATTTCAAAGAACAGAACAGGAAAACAGTGGAGGTTTTTCTCCTCTTTCCCAAATCCTAAACAGTGTAATAAATTTTACTATAAATTTTCTTTCTTTTTCCGACTTGTGCACTAAAATGTGGATTACTTTTGAGTTTTGAACGTTACGAAAATAGTAAAAATTTCTGGACATTATGTGGGTTTTGTAGCTTAAGGTAGTTAGAATAGGAGATCCACCCAACCCAAAAAAAATAAAAATGGAGGTAGAAGAAGGATCCAAGCCCAACTGAAAGCCCAGTTACATGCTCAAGTCAAAAAAAAAAAAAAAAAAGCTCCATTTCGTAGATAGAAGAGGATATATCACCAAGCTTTTTCCTTATAAACCCATACTCATAGAGGTGTGTGAGTTAGTAGTAGTTTGCTATTTTCCATCATTTTGATTGCAAAAAAGGCAAAAAGTCCCTTTCATTAATGGTATTTTGGGTCATCAAATTTGTCTAGTCATCCATATGGTTAGAGGTAGAAAATTCATGCGAAAGAGATTTCAGACATAAGACTCTTCCTAGAAAAACCTGTCCCCTACCTCTCATGTGCCATAGATACCCAATCTTGGGTTATTCAGTTTTGCTTTTGATCATAAAGATAAACTTCATTGCTTAACTAATAATAATTAAATCATTGTTTGGGGTATCACAATCCCTTAAATTATAAGGTCGGCGAAAACAAATTCCCATAGTATCAACGAGAAGTTCATTCAAAATATAATCAAGGGGATTATAAAAAATAAGAGTCTCCAGTAACGAAGATACTATCCTTAGCCAGCTTATCCACTCATCGGTTCCCTTCCATAAACGTGTGTTACACTGTTTGGACATTCAAGAGGTCCAAAAGGAATTTGCAATCAATCAACAAGGTAAGGATGTTTATCATCAAAACAGTTAGAAGATGGTTATTGGTTATTCAATATATTGTTATAAACATGGTTATCGTTTTGAAAACCTTGAACTAAATTAAGTAAACAAAGATTTGTCATACATGTAGTTTTCTCCTAATTGGTTTTGAATCCAAAAGGAATGCGTAGAAATCTTGTTTCATGTAAAAGGCTTCTATTTGAAATTGAGACTGTTATGCCCCCATGACGATCAAAATAATTTTAGTAGCAAATGGTAAGAAATAAGAGATGAGAAATAATAAGGCAAGTGGGAAGAAAATAAAGACACAAATAATTTACGTGATTTGGCTTAGAAGCCTACGTCCACGGGCGAAGGGGGAGCAAATATTTCACTAAAGGGAAAAGGCAATTTACAAGGAGAGAAGCTCAAAATCCCAAAACCCAAATACACCCAAATCCTAAGCTAAACAAAGACACCACTAATGTGGATGACAAAACATACAACTTGTATGTTGTTGGAGGATTTGTTGGATGATGAAAACTATTCATCAAAGCCTTATTTATAGGCCAAATGCGCTTGCCCACCAACTAAAGATCAAGGGCCACAAATTGATAATTGGTGATCAAGAAAAATCAATGGCCTAAATTGTTCACCTTGATGGCCAAGTACTTCCTAAGGAAGTTGTGCTTGGAGACCAAGAACTTCATCATGAAGTTGTGGCAATCCAAAGCCACGTCACAGAGACATACAAGGGTGGATTATTAAGAAATTATTATTGCAGTCTTATCTTAGTGTTTTTTTTTTTATCAGAACATGACTTCATTGAAGTTAGCTAGAAGACATGAAAGTGGGCTGACCGCTAACAGGGGAAACAAGAGGATCCAGCCCAGAAATAGAAACAGGGTCACAAAGACCCAAAGTTTTAGTGATAGTTCTAGGAAAACAAACACCGATATTATCAGCTAACTTATCTCAGTCTCATTAAGGGATATAAGTACCAATGTCATGCCAAAAACTTGTAGGGTCTGCCAAATGGGTCATTGACACGTGTGGTGATTAATTTTACTTACCTTCGTTTGAGCTTAAATGATGTTGTCAGAAAGGTACAAAAATAGCCTTTTAGATGACAATAACAATAATACTATATTATATGTTGTTTTTGTTTGATGATGTTCATGTCAGATCAACAAATCAGAGTCAAGAATATGTTCTGTCACTAAAACCCTCTCTCTCTCTTCCCCTTTAATCAACTTTTCTTTTTTCTCACAAACAAAATGGTAATCAACTACACAAACAGAATATTAATTCCATCATGTAGAATTTTTACTAGCAAAGCCAAAATTTCATTTCATTTTTATCCTTTTGTGAAGTTATTTCATTTTCATTCCCTGGTGGGGGAATCATCCTGTCCAAGTACCTCAGTACATTTTATCTTTATCCTTTAATTTCCTTCAAAAAAATTTTGGTGCCTTTGATAAAGTGCAAATTCTTTGTATTATTATAATAGAAGTTTAATGACATTAATTTATACTACTATTATTATTTTTGCTAGGACAAGTGTGTGGCGATAGTTTGCTATCTATCAATTCCCACTTGAAATTGCCAGCCCATTCTTCCTTAGAATTTTTTTGGTCTAAGCACAAACACAAATACACAATCAAGGGCACAATCCCAACACACCTTGTCACATTATCTCTTGTTAATTTGCTTTAATTTGTTCTTTGTTGGGAGAATCTTTTTTGATTGGCCAAAAGCATATTAATGTTGTAAAACAATATCCCAGCAGCACTACCCAAAGCTATATATAAGCTAGTATAGAAGTCCTTAAATAGGAAGATATGCTAATCCTAGACTTAATTGGATTGTGTCCTTGAATCAACATAGCTTTATTTTAAACTTACTTTTGATATTTTATTTGTTCTTTACATACTAGTTTGACACCTACACTTAATCATGCATAATTAGCCTTGAGATTATCGTTAATCTAATCTAATTTGGATTACAGCTTATTAATATGAAAAACAAAACATTATTTATATACCTTGAATCTTCTCTAATGGCCGTCAAATTACAATTTATAATATATATATATATATATTTTAATTATTTAGTGTATGCTCAAAAAGAATTACATATAACCTCCAAGGGAATACCCAATAATTAAAATTTGGGATTTCTTATTTGAGGGCAGTGCTAAACCATGAAATTTTT
>AWWV01010933.1:0-11522 GCA_001974805.1 Corchorus capsularis
GGGAGTTAGCAAGGTAAATCAATGAACATTATAGTTATAGTTATAAATGATAAAACATTTTATTAAGGAATTAAAAATAGTTTAAGGAAATGATAATTTGTATGTTAAAAAAAACTAAATGTTCAATTGCAAAAAAAAAGAAAGGAAATCAATTATTTATTATGTTAAGTGGATCAGATATGTAGTTGAAATCTAATATTTTAAAAAAGGAGGGACCAATTTATAATTTTTTTTGGGGGGGGGGGATACAATTTTACCAATGGTTTTAACTTGAAACTTCATAGCTTGAATGAAATTGTTTGCCGGTTGGGGCCATGGCCTCTGCTGGCCCCTCCCTCTTCATCCCTGTTTGAGGTCTCAAGTTCAAATCCTAAGAGGGACGGATGGGATTATATAACACATTTTAATATCATGTTCATGAGTAATAAAAAAAATTATATTACAAAATCTCAAAAAGAGTTACTAAAAGGGCACACTGATCAAAGACTAGCAGCTTGGGGGATAAATATTGAAAACAAGGCTTGTCACTTTTGTCACCAAGAGAATGAAAACCCCCAAATCATGTTTTCTTCTCTTGTGCAGATACAAAAGTTATATGGGAGAAGGTTTTGAGCACTTGGTGGCATCAATAGAGTAGTGGGAGATTGGAATCAGGAACTTCATTGGGCAATCTTTGATATTAAAGGTAAAGTCCTTCTCTCTATTATTCTCAGGTTAGCCTGGAATGCATATTGCTATTACCTTTGGATTGAAAGAAACAATAGGCAGTTTGGTGTGTTGCAAAAAGTGCAAATGCTTTGTTTGACAATATTGCAAATGACATTCAAGGCAGATTTCATGGTTTGAGTGACGTTGCACCTGACAGAGTAAATCGGCTTCTAGATGAACATTGGGGTCTTAATCTTCAACTTTGAAATTAATCGATACAGCTAGGAGTGTATCAATGTAGTACCTTTCTACTAACTCTTTTGTATTTTGTATTTTGTACTTTGTATTTTGTAAGTAGTTTTACAGCTTTTTCAGATAATAAAATATATTAATTATCCAAAAAAAGGGCACACTGAATAAAAGATTGATTGTAAATTAGATCAAACAACACTTAATTCTAGAAAACTGAAGACGATTCAAATTAATTCGCATATATTACATGAGAAGCCTTAAATAAAAGTTGAAATTAATTTGACAAATAAGCATTTTATACATGATTCTCTACTCAAAAAGTAACATTCAAATTATCAGACCCTTCTCCCGAATTAATAAAATGGGGCTATTCATATTTCATATATATATATATATAATAATAAAAGTTAAGGAAAGTTTCAATTATTGGGTTTAGTTACCCTAGAAAAAGAGGAGTAGTTAGTGTGTGTCTATGTAGGTGGACCATTAAGCATGGCCAAAGAAATGGAGCTGTAAGGCAAAATGTTAATTTGAGAGGGTCATCCTCATTCCTCAATCCTTACCCAAATTTTCCTTTCGAGAAACATTATTTATAGTGAAAGAAAGCGACTAGCACTTGATAATTGAAAAGGACCATAAACAAAAGAATTACTTCCCAATTCCCAATTGGGGTCTCCCATTTTTGTTCAATTATCTCAAAAATCATTAATTACTATGATAGATAGGTTTTGATTTTTTTTTTTTTGATAGATAGGTTTTGTTAGTTACCCTTTAAAGGAAACTTTATTTTCTCTCACCTAATAATCCTAATTGGACTTTAGACTCAATTTTGGGACACTCACCCTACAATATTGGTGATACCCACATGATAGGGTCAGTGTGCATGTACCAAAGGTTTGCCCTGATCAAAACAATCAAACCCTTTTATGAATAATCATAATTTTTTCCCCATATCTAAAATTTCGCCATAACTAATTCGGATTCGACTTGCATTGTATATTTGAATTTGGTGGATGAGTCTGCTAACGAAAACAGCTGCATATGCAAGGTCTCGAGACAAAATGCCATATATAACATTTTTTTATATTATAATATAATGAAACTTGCATGGATTAAGATCTTGTAGATAAAGCTGACAATATAGTGGGTTCTCCTCTAATTGATATTGTTAAAGGTTAAAACTCATTTGAGAGAGGTTTCGAGTTTGAGAATTCATATTCCTTATTCCTTTTCCTATTGCTTATGAAAAAAAGGGAGTACATTCATATAATTTTATATATTAATTTGATATATATATATATTTCATATATGTATAAATATTCATGAATTTATAAGTTATGAAAATCAAGATTTGTATCATACTTATAATTCCATATTTTCTTTCTTTTTTTTTAATCTTTTTGAAGATTGGATTTTGAGATTAGTAAGGAAAAGATCTTCAAGTTCTAACATTATTTGGAGTATATATGTCCCCCTCGAAATTAATTAGATTTATATATTTGGATATTACAATCATGCAAAGCTTGCTTACTTGTGGATATGTGAAAAATATTGCTTTCTTCTCATATATGAGTTTGAAAGATTTTTGTTAAACAATTTTTTTTAAATAGAATTGATATATATTTAATTTAGGTTGTAAGAATTGAGATATATATTCAACTTACTTACAGCAGTTAAGTAGTATAATACATTTCCATACCCAGTTTGATTCAAAACATGTTTATTTTGCTATGAATATATATAGAAAAGGATGTACTACATATATAATTCATAGTAAAACATCGAATTCAAAACTAGGCTAATTGCTCAAATTGGTGGCTAACATTTACGAAAATACTCAAATAACGGTCTAATCTTCTAATTTTTGGTTAATTAAGTCCCAAACATTGCAAAATCGGCTCAAATCAATCCTTAGATTCAATTTAAGTCCCTAACGTTTTGGGGTTTATTAGGTTGCCAATTTGACGCCATAGACAGATTTCAGCCAATTTTACAACGTTAGGTACTTAATTAACCAAATCAAAAGGTTAGACTCTTATTTGAGTATTTTCGTAAATGTTAAGGACCAATTTGAACATATAAACCCCAAAACTAATTTTGCTTTTCTTAACTCTTCCTTATTAGAGTAAGGCTTCATGAAATTTACTTTAAAAATCTTACCCTAAGACATATTAATTTTAAATATATTCTGTAAGCTCCCTTTAAATATTGATGAGATCATTTACTTGAATAAACTTTATGATATATATGTGGAGGGAGGGATCAAACATTGTTTACAAATATATTAAGTAGTGATGGGTTATTTATAAAAGTTGCTCTGTTTTTGTACTGTATTGTCCCACTTTTGATGCTTTAAGCTCCTACTTATGACAGATTGGCATTAGCATGATTCTAACACCATGGAACATGCAAAACAATCCCTTATCTGCACCTAAATAAATATTGGTCACCAATTGTTTAGAATCATAGCTTGCCTTGCTTGATTGCTTGTTGCTTCAATCAATAATGTTTTGTCTCACCCAAATTTATTATATTTGTATACTATTTATTTAATATCACTTTGAATCAAATTACTCCTCTATTCTTTTTTCTTTTCCTGTTGTCCCTTTTCTATAGTTTGAAAGTAATAAAAAAGAGATTCCAACTTAATTCCACTAGTTCAAGCCAAAAAACTCCTCTTTAGAACAGAAACAGAGTATTGCCAATTGGGACCTATGGTAGCCAATTGTTTTACATTTTGAAATACAGGAAAATTTTCTAGAAGCAATTATAAATGTTTTAATTTGATGAAAAATTCTAAAAAACAAAATGCAATCAATCAAAAGGTGCCACATAAGTTTGAATTGAAAAATCAATCACCATCTATTTGACCAAAAATGTGTTTTTGGACCCATGATTAGTCTATTTCAACATTAGAAAATAACAAAATAGAGAACTGCCCTTTTATGCTTGTCTCTTATTTCTTGAGAACGATATAGGGGAATAATTAAATTAGAATTGAAAAGATCAAATAAAATCTTCATGTCCTGCGGGCTCTAATTAAAGAGTACTTATTGTATCCGAACATTTGACTCAATATCATATATGTTATCTCTAGTTTTAAAAGCAAGATATACAATTTTATGTATAATTTAAGATGAATAAATATCAAAATGCATAAACAATCAACTTTCATAAAAATACTATTTACCAATAATCCCTACGTGTGTGAAATGTGAATCCATTTCTCCCTTTTTTTTTTTTTTTCTTTTCTACAAGCCTAATGACTACACAAAGCTATTGTCTAAAAGAGACAAAAACAAAAGTGAGGTTCAAAAGAAAAAAAGAAAAAAAAAAAGATTCAAAGTCCTTTCTGGCCTAAACACGATCGAGTTCAACTGCTTTTACACTTCCATCTTCTATTGTTGCTTGTTCATGATGTGTCCCATTGACCGCAACACCACCACCACTCTTTTTTATGAGACCATACTTCACCAATAGCTCAAACCCCCAATCCCCAATGTGTAACACAATGTAAGTTCCAATCCCACCAATAAGCCCATATGCTATTGAATAGGTCAAAGGCGTCAGAATCAATGTCACAAAAGCAGGGATTGCCTGCCTCATATCGTTCCACTCAATTTCCACCACTGATCGCATCATCAACACTCCCACCAGAATCAACGGCGGCCCTACTGCCCACGCTGGTATCGACGCCAAGAGCGGGGTAAAGAAAAACGCCAGAAAGAAGTATCCCGCCACTGTAAGCGCCGTTAGCCCCGTCCGTCCGCCTTCTCTTATTCCCGTCGATGATTCGATGAATGCCGTGACCGGTGACGTCCCGAGCAATGATCCCACGACGATTGACATGGCGTCGGACATGAATGCAAAATATTGTCCCTCAAAGTCACCATTTTCATCAGTAAAGCCGGCAAATCTAGCCATTGAATATAATGTACCAGTTGTATCCAATATGTCAACATATAAGAACGTGACCAAAGCCTCCCAAAAGTAACCTTTACCAATAGTATTAAAACTCAATGCCCCAGCTGTACTTTCAATTAAATGGATATCAACAACTTTCTTGAAGTACTCATGAGCTGAATCACCAGCGTCAGTGTTAGGAAAAGCCGTCACTTTAGTGTTACGGAACCATGAAATCGCCGTCACAAATACTATACCGTAAATCATTGCGCCCTTAATATTTTTCACCAAGCAATATGCTATAATCACAAAGCCAACGATTCCAAGCCAAAGTGTGGGGCTCTCCATTCTGTCACGTACACAAAAAATATCACCAGAGATAGTTCCTCCAGGCATTAGACTAACGGTTCCGTTAGCCGCCGCTATAACCGGGGCAACCGAAACCCGACTCGAACTGGGGCAGCCTCCGAGAGTAAGAAGGGTCGCCCCGCTATACCCGATTAACCCAATTCCTTGATTATTTTGTAACCCGATGAAAGCTAGAAAAAGCCCGATACCGGCAGATGCGCTGATCCGAACCGGTTTTGGAACCAATTTAGCTAACTTGGCCCGGAACCCAATAGCTGAAATGAACAGAAATATTAGCCCTTCCATGAAAACTGCCGCTAAAGCACTCTTATAAGGGACATTACCCGACCCGTGAAACCCGACAACTGTGTAGGCAAAATACGCATTTGTCCCCATACCGGGAGCCAAAGCCAGGGGCAAATTGGCGAAAGCACCCATAATTACACAGCCAATAAGAGAAGAAGCGACAGTTGCTACTATGAGATCTTTACGTACTTTCTCCAAACATGAAGCGTAACCCGGGTTAACTGGGTCAAATTTGCATGACACGTCAGGCTGTATGACTCGTTGAGTCGGCCCAGTACAGTTCGATACCGGAACGGAAGGGTCAGAACATAGAGGAATGCAATCAGCGACGCTGCAAGGACCTCCAGAGTCGGCGAGGATGGAAGCGTTGACCGCTAAGATATAAGCCATGGTGAGAAACGTGGCGGTGCCAGCGCGTAACTCGGTGGTGAAATTCGTCTTGCGCTCGTTGAGTTTGAAACGTTTCCCGATTCGACTATCGGCAACAGCTGAGTTGAGCCGAGTTATGAACTTTTTGGGTGGTGGGTGAGGCTCCATGACTACGAGAAGCAAGAAACTTGGGTTAACTGGTGAGAAGGAAAAAGGGATGGTTTCACATAAACATATATAAATAGATATACAAAAGGAAGAACAAGAAAAAGAAAAAGAAAAAGGGTTTTGATTGGGGGTGAGAAAAAATTTGATGGCAAAAGATGATTAGTGGAAAAAAGGGAAGAGATTCTATAGAAAGAAGGGAAGAAGAAGGGGATCTTTTTATATATAGAAAAGTATCTGAGAATTTGATGATTCTTTTGATTTTTGAGACAATGTTTAGTGTGAACCACGACAGGTTCATTCACACTTTCTAAATAAATTTTTTCTCCTCCTTTTCTTGGGATTTTTCTAATAAATAAAGAGATTGGATTTCAAAAAGAAGAGAGAAAGGAAAAATAAATAAATACTAATAAAAATCTTTTAGGTAACGTAAAAAATCATAAATATTGCGACTAACCCACGTAGCTAAGACTCATCACTTATGTTTTTGGTCAGAGTAAGAAAAATTGGGATGAAATTACAACTGTGCCCAAGGTTTAGCTCAGCAAATTGAATTTTGATTGTTTGTTTGAATATATGAAAAACGGCTCTTTAGTCTTTATGTTTCTTCTAACATTGTTATTTTAATAATGCTTCTTTAATCGATATTATAGTCTGTTAGGTCAAATGAAAGGAGTTGGTTACCCTTTATATAAGACCTCAAATTTGAATCATATAAATATAAAAAAAAATTAAATATTGTGAGAACTTTTCTGTATTTGAGATGACCCAATTGAATTGATCTAAATTAGTCTCTAGATATATAAGGTTAATAGTTAGTAAGTTATATATGTCGATTTACTTAAAAGTGAAAACGCGATGTGACAAAAAAGGAATATTCGAAAAACTTGTGTTAGCAAAGTGATCATAGGGTTTTGATGCTAACAAAGATTGAATTTGAAACTATGTATATATATCTGAAATGGAAAATGCTGCGGCAGTATAATGGGATTAATGGGGGCTAACTATTGCAACTTGCAAAGCCATGTTGCCAATTTTGAAAGGAAATCAAAGAAGCTGACAGATTAGAACAAAACAGCCCAAGAGTTGACTTTATTATATATATATATACTATACTATAATTAAGGTTTATATATATATTGTGTGTCATATATAAGACTTGCAAATCTCCAACCCCTCTAAATACCACGTTCTTAATTAAAACAGCAAAATATCCATTTTTCCAACTGCACAATTTTGACTAAATGATCCTGTTTATTGCCTATAAAGCTGCATGTAATCTCGTTTGGTTTCTCACCTTGATTCGAACTTGGTTGCCACTAATTATAAATCAGAGCAATTACATGCTAATTACATCATATTTGAATTGGGATTAATTAATTAATTAATAATAACAATGGCAGACCATTTAATTAGTGTGAAAAATTAAAACATTTCATTATTAAATAAAATTTTTCCCCACCATTTTAGGATCTGATCATGAGATTCCATGCACATCTGTTTTTGTACACTTAATTCCAAGCTTTTTAGTCAGTAAACATAGCTGTCACAGTTAGTTGATCTACCTGGTTTTGTTTTTGGGGTTGAGGGTCAAACAAAACTAATCCATTTTTTCAGCACATGGTATTCTTTTTTCCATCTTCTTTTTTGAGTTCCAATCCTATTGTAGAATAATATTGTTTACTTATTACCAACAATGATCGGGTAAAATGGTAAACAGGTTCGAGAATAAGTTGAAAATACTTTAGCTTATCGCGTTCTCGGTCTGAAAGGGATTTGAAACCGTTAAAATTCGGGATTATTAGTCCTGGGCCATTAAGACCCAAGAATACCCTTGATTAAAACAAAAAACCAAAAAAGAATATCTTGTTTGTTTTTTACCTTGTTTCCAAGAGAAAGGGAAAACATCTGCAATATGATTTTGGGGATCACTTGTTTAAGGCAAAGGGGGCCCTGTTAGCATATAGATGTAAAGAAAATTAAATTTGATTGAATCAAAAGGGTGGCAACTTCACGAGACCAATGCCCTCATTTGCTGGACATTGTACTTGTTCTGTATTCAATGCTTTCATCTACTTCCACAAAAGCATGATGGTAACTTCTATCAGTAGCCCTACCTTCAACAACAAGGAGTTCCACTTCCTATTGAGAGCCCTATATCTAAGGGTAATACTACAAGGAAGTTGCCTGAACCCGTCCGAATCCGAAATGATCCAGATCCGAACCCAAGACGAACCTGACAATTTTGTTGCATTTCTTATAAATAGTATAGGAGATAATAAATTCCAGTCTGACCTCCTTTGTCACGCCTTTTTCAAAAATTTTCTATATTAGCGAATTAAAAACTAGCAATGAAGGTGGGGGCACTCTTGAATTGTTGTTTTCTTATTAAATCTTAATTTGACAAAATGGGACCGAAAGTTAAAAGTTTGGCATGCCTGCACCAACCAGATAAATATATCTATCTATCTAAAGGTTAAAAAAGTTCAATGCATTGGAGTCCAGATACAAAACAACTTAATATAGTTAACAACTTTTTTTTTCTTTTTTAATTTTAAATATGGGATTTTAGGTTCAATTAAGATCTTACTTAATTTCTAACTAGCTCTTTGAAATCTCAAAGCATCATTCAGTGTGGAATTATATGGGCTGATGTTGAGATTTTCCTTTGTGTGATAAAGACAAGCACAAAAGAATAAATCTAGTTAGTGAGATTTGGTAGTATAAAGCAGAGTGATTTTTTTTAAGGCCAAAAAACAAAAGTTTGCAAAAAAAAACCTTACCATCTAAGGAAGTTTTGATTTCATAAAGCAAAAAAAGATTGCAACAGATAAATATCTTATATCTATATATAGTTTAATATCTATCTTCTCAACCATTTGTCTCACAATTCTTTTGAATATGCTTTACATCCTAAGAGGGAAAAAAGCAATGTTAATGGGTCTGATTTTCTTCAAACGTGACATAATTTTGGCCCCGGTCTTGTCCACTTGTACAATCGCGATGTAGTAAAATGTTTTATCGTACTCATCAATTGAGCTAAATGTTCGAGTGCGTTCTTGCTGCTTATCATATACTTTTTGAATATTAAAATACTTAAACTTGTGATAATCACTAAGTGTGCTTTAATTTGACAACTTTAAATGCACAATTAGGTGGGCAAGCAATATAGTAGTATATTTTAATTTGTAACATTTCTTATTCCTTAATCATAAGGTCTCATTGAATCCGACTAGCTTTAGACAAAAGGTTTTTAAAAATTGTACTCCAAATGATGGCAAAATTAGAAGAAAACAATAGAAAATGTGATTTATGGACCCACGACAACTCCAAATTGGGAACTTTGAATGGTTCAGAAGCAGTGAAAGGTCTTTTAGCTTCTCCTTGCAATTGCATTACGAGTTCCAAAGCTGGACAAAGCTCTTCCTTTGGTTAGTGAAAGTTGATGTGAGTGAAAGAAAGTACAACTTGCCTTCAAATCAGTTCCAATTGATCATCTTATTACCTACTAATTTGGTTGGCAAATTGGGAATCAAAAGATCACTATTTTCCCCTTAAATTCAAATATCTAATCAAACATAATCATGATTTTATTTTGACAAGATTACTATCCATGCGTAAATGCATGAATCCTCCCCTTTAATAGAAGAAGTAACACTTTTTAAGGAAAAAATGATCCCATGGACTTAAGTTTTGTAGATTTATTAGGAATTACTACTGTCAAAATTTAGTAATGAGAGACTTTTGTTATTATTATACTATTTCCGTCCCATATTATCTGTCTACTTTTCCCCTAATAGAAGTGGACAGATGATATGGGATGGAGGGAGTAGAGTTTTACAAATTTGAATATACCGTATATGTTGTTCATTCGTAATAACTCCCACGAACTCGGATCTGACTTTGATGATAACTTTCATATTAATTTCTATATTTGTTGATTGAATCTGATCGGAACTTGAATCCTTATCTTTTAGGTTCAAATACATCCGGCTAACCATTAGAGCAAAGTGAGCACCAGTCATATTAATCTCTATATACCTTATGTAAAATTGAGAATTGAATAAGAGGAGGGTGTAAAGAGTATCATCCTTATCCCCAAGTTAGTATCTTTCACCAACTTTCCCTTTTTTTCCCCTTATGCTTGGGTCTTGACACATATCATGTGAATTTTACCTCACTTTTAGGCATCTTTTTTCATAGCTATAGCTAGCTTGTGAGTAGCTATGTACTGTACTTAGAGATCTGCCATTGGACTGGTGTCTGGTGGGGCATGTGGACAAATTATGGTTACAAAAGAAGATGGAACCAATGTGAATTTTTAACAGTGCAGAAAATGATTGAAAGTGAAAAAATCTTCAAGAATCTTTGATGAGTGTAACAGAAAACCCAAATATCTTATCTTCTATTAGAGTGGAGGAACTGATTGTGCGCAATAGAATTGAGTTCTTATTGAAACATAAATAAAGCTACTATTGAGTACACTTTTCTCCCAATTTACACTATATACATTATTTTATTAATGAAACTGACATAATGAGAAAATGTTCGTTCACCTGTTACGTAATCTTATTGGTAGAGCGTCGAATTCTTAATTTTAGTAATAATATTCTATTTTAGATAACCTGAGGGATAGGGAAACATTGACATTGATCAAGAAACATTGATAAGAAATTAAATTTCTTGTTGAAATCAATAAGTAACTGCTAGCTAGGTTAAGGTAGATTCCAAAAGCTATATCATATAGATAGCACAAAGGCAAAGGGTTGTATGGCCTATATATAAACGTGGAGTGGGATAATTTGAACATGAAGAATGTGCATGAAACCTAAGGAATCTGCTGATAGGTGTAAAGGCTTCAACTGGATATTATAGAATCTAGGAATCAAATTAGTAGAGAGCTAAAGCTAACTCCCATTTGTTACTCTCAAATCATATCCAGTGACAACATGTCCCCACCAGACATGGTTCTGTTTTCCTCAGGACAAGTGGGCAGCTTTCATGAGTTGCCTATATAAGTGTTGCAGATGAAAACCAATTAAAACTTTTACATGATTTATCTATTCTATATATAAATACTTGTATGCTTAGGGATGGTACACCACATTATTATCTAGTACTAGATTGTTAAAACAAGTTCCATTCTTTTGATAAAGGAAAAAGAAAATTAAAGAGAGTATTAATTCTTTCATTAGATATATAGAATTAAGACATGTCATAATAGAGTCCATTCATAAAGGATCAAATAAGTGGAGACAGGCAAACTTTACAATCTGTTTTTGGTTTATGAGGATACTTGCACTCTTCACTTTGTCTTAACTCTTAACATATCTATATATACCACACATATTTCAATATTCAATGCCTTATTTCGAATACTTAACGTATTTATATGATCGTATCAAATACATTGATCTAATATCTTATTTCAAGTTCAAAGAATTATAATATTTAAGTAAAATTTTACTTGAATTTTACGAAATTGACATTAGTTATGTGGTATGATGGTAGAGTTTATTAATCATAAAATT
>AWWV01010935.1:0-38357 GCA_001974805.1 Corchorus capsularis
AAGCAACTTATTAACTGGGTTTCGACCCAATTTAAGAGCCTAATAGGCCCAAATTCTATCTTCAAATTGTGGGCTGCCTTTTTATATAGTATTGGATTAAGGAAAATTATAGCATATACTGTGAGTGGAATTTAGCATAATACACATGCGGATCTAAGGATTGATATGTCTCTTTTAGGGAATAATTTTAAATTTTAAAAACAAAATTAATTCATAAAATGAGTATGTGTCAACTCTCCAGCCGCTTGTGGAATCCAAAATTTACACTATTTGTGTATCAAATAATTATCCTTAGATTAATAGACATATTTGGCTGTTGTGAACTTGTAAGAAATAAATGAACAAATTAATTCCTGAACTTTTAAAATTGTCAATTGCACGCCTGATTTTTTTTTTTTGAAAAAAAATGGATAAATTATCCTTTTGGAAATAAATTGGCTAAATTTCATTAACAATTAAACATAAATTGGATGAAATTTATTGGAGCAATACCAATTACCATTCAATAATGACTAATTTTTATTCAATAATTAATGGAATTTATTCAATTTCCATTCAAAAGAGCTAATTTATTATTTTTTACAAGTTAAGGTCGTGCAATAATTTTAGTTTAAGAACTAATTTATCAATTTCTTATCGGTTAAAGTGCCAAAATGTCTGCTAAGCCAGACAGTATTTCGTAATAAGACTTTGCAATTCAGCTAAGCGGAAAGGGTAAGGCAAAGGATAAATGGAAGAATAAGCCTAGAAATTTCAGATTTTGAATCATAGTGCTCCTAATAAAAAATTGGAAAATAATCAAAACTTTGAACTTTCAAAAATATATGAATATGATCATATAGTGATTTTGCGTAATCCTCTTTCAGATCTGATCATTCCTTTTGCTTGAGTTTGATGAGTAGTGCATCTAGTGTAAGGTTGTAAGTCGCTTCATTGTATCTTAATACAGCAATGCAGATACAGCGAGACTCATCACTAGCATTTTATAGCATAAATTTTCCATGCAATTCCAGTAATACAATTCCAATTTATGATTAGAAACTGCCAAAAAAAAAAGAGAAAAGAAAAAAAGAATCACACTTGTAAAGATTGTTGTCATATAGTATAAATTCCTATTTTTCTTATGTTTGCTTGATCCCGCAACAGCTGTGGACTCCTAGTTCAAAAGAGTTGGATGAGGGGAATGGAAGATTACCTGCAGGAAATCTGAGTTGTATCAACTTTAGTTCAAGCTTCTGCAACCCCATATTCCTATATAATCTATAAAAAGTAAAACTAATTAATGACAAAGAAAAGTGGGGTTGTGTTCGGTGAGATCAAAATTTTGATCCGGGATTAGTTCAAATTTTGATCAAGATTTAAATCTCAAAATTAACTAGGTTAGAACCCGTGTATTGCACCGGGATTAGTTCAAATTTTAAAGTAAATATTTAAAATTATAATTTATTTATGAATAATTCATTAGTCACATAATATTTGAATTTTAATTAGCACCAAACTTGATAAAGAACAAACAATATTTTGTAATAAAAGTTTAGTTACATTGCAATATAATTAAACGATAAAAGTATTACTAAATCTTTAGTTTACCATACTTTGAATTATAAACTTTTCAACACATAATTTTTTGAAATTAAATTTTACATTTTTTTTTATAAATAATGGTCAAACATTGGGGTTGGTTGACCAAGAGTGGACATTTTTTATTTTGGAAAGAAAAATGCTGTAATTTTCATTTATATAAATGAAATTACAAAATAATAACTAGAAATTACAATAGGTTGAAAAAAGTATTCATCTTTTGCGTTTAGATCTTAATCTCGCTTCACGACCCGAGCCCTCTTGATGATTTGGAGTCTCAAACCTTCTTCTAAGTATCTAGCACGTGCGACACCTCTTCGCTCTCGTTTCTGTGTAATTTAGTCAATAGAAAACTTTCAAAAGTGATACAAAGGTGAATGATTCGAGAACCCCCTTGATTAACCCGTAAATCTGAAAGTAAAATTATATCAAAACTAAGATGAACTGTTCTCAATCTATGTAAACTCGGAGACACGCTAAATGTGACTAACTAACTGACTGACTCAAACTCAACAAACTGACTCAAAAACTCAACTAACACCAAGAGTGGACATCTAATTAGGGACATAGGGAGTATAATTTTCATTTAATAATAAAATGTCACTACAATTTCTTAGGACTTCATATAAATCTAGTAACCTCTCTGTGAATGCTTCAAAGAGTGTTTGTATTCATCTAGGGAACTGTTTAGGGCAGCTAGTTGATCAAAGAGGCCCTTTGCACGCTGCATATATGCAGTAATTGTCTCCTGTTTTCGCTCAATTTTGAGCAAGGCAAATCTAATCTGGCGGATTTGTGGCTTTGCGCCAGAGGAAAAGGAAGCAACGAGCTTCTCCCATGCTCGTTTTGCAGTGGTGACTCCAACCACTTGAGGTAACACTCCCTCAGACAATGAGCATGTGATCCATGATAACACCATTTGATCTATTTGAAACCATCTTTGGTATGCGGGATTAGGTTGATTCTTGGCTAGGGTTGTTGCTGGTGGATTGCTCTCCCCTCCGATGTGATCAATTAAGTTATATCATTGGATTATCGGCCTTATTTGGGCTTGCCAAAGCAAGAAATTGGTAGGGGTGAGTTTAACAGAGACTTGTTGGGAGATATTAGGGAAGGAAGAGATGGTGGCGGTGGGTTGAGCAGCGGCGGTGGATGTTTCACTTTCGATTAAAGACATGGTGGTGGATTGGAATTGTTGCTGTTTTGGATCGAAAAAGAAAGAAAGAGGGTTTGATTAAAACTGTAATAGCCCTGACACCATGTGAATGCTTCAAAGAGTGTTTGTATTCATGTATAATTGAGGTATTTATACAAGAGGTGTAACAGGATAATGATTGAGTAACAAACATATATCAAGGCTATACAATTGATAACTATACAAGCTATAAAGATGAGGGAATACGATATGCCTTATCACTCTCATCCTTAAAAATTTATGCAACTTTTTTAATTATCACTCCTTACTTTTAAAACTTAATAAAGATAATAGATTGACCATAAGTATTAATTTGAAGTATTAATAATTGAAAAATATATTGTTATTTGCTATACTAATTTCTCCTTTTCAGTGTAAATTTTACACTTCATAAGCGGGTTAAGAAGTTGACAAATAACATATTTCATATAATCAACTAAATATTTAATATTAATACATATTCTTTAAGGGGACACATGTCAACTCTTAAACCCAGCACGTGCAGTCTTCTAAATTCGACTGACAGTGTATAGTATAATTTTTCTTATAAGATTATTATACAATCCACTGTCAGTGTAAATTTTGGACTCAATACGTGGGTTAAGAAGTTGACATATACCCCATTTCATAATAAATTAAATATTTGATATCAATACATATTCCCTAAGGCGACACATGTCAACCCTTAAACCCCGCACATGCAGTCTGCTAAAATCCACTAATGATGTATTATATAATTTTTCTTATAGGATTATTATACAACACCCTGTCAGTATAAATTTTAGACTTTATAAGCGGGTTAAGAAGTTGACACATACATCATTTCATCATCAATAAAATATATAATATTAATACATATTCCCTAAGGGGACATATGTCAACTCTTAAACCCTGCACGTGCAGTCTGCTAAACTCCACTGACGGTGTATTGTATAATTGTTTTATAGGATTATCATACAATAAGCTGTCAATGTAAATTTTGGACTCCATAAGCGGGTTAAGAAGTTGATGCATATCCTATTTCATAATTAATTAAATATTTAATATTAATACATATTCCTTAAGGGACACATGTCAACCCTTAAATCCCGCACGTGCAGTCTGCTAAAATCCACTGACGGTGTATAGTATAATTTTCTTATAGGATTATTATATAATACAATGTCAGTGTAAGATTTGGACTCCATAAGCGGGTTAGGAAGTTGACATATATTCCATTTCATAATTAATTAAATATTTAATATTAATACATATTCCTTAAGGGACACATGTCAACCCTTAAATCCCACACGTCCAGTCTGCTAAAATCCACTGACGGTGTATAGTATAATTTTCTTATAGGATTATTATATAATACAATGTCAGTATAAGATTTGGACTCCATAAGCGGGTTAGGAAGTTGACATATATTCCATTTCATAATTAATTAAATTAATATTAATACATCTTCCCTAAGGGGACACATGTCAACCCTTAAACCCCGCACATGCAGTTTGCTAAAATCCACTGACGGTGTAATTTTTCTTATAGGATTATTATATAACACGCTGTCAGTATAAATTTTGGACTTTATAAACGGGTTAAGAAGTTGACACATACCTCATTTCATCATTAATTTAATATATAATATTAATACATATTCCCTAAGGGTCCACATGTCAACCTCTAAACCATGGACATGCAGTCTGCTAAACTCCACCGACGGTGCATTGTATAATTGTTCTTATAGGATTATTATACAATACACTATCAATGTAAATTTTGAACTCCATAAGCGGGTTAAGAAGTTGGCACATACTTCATATCATAATTAATTAAATATTTAATATTAATACATATTCCCTAAGGGGACATATGTCAACCTTTAAACCCCGCACAGTAAATTTTTTTTTTCAAACTTATTAAAGTTTGTATAAGATGACACATTTTCCTTATACATTTTTAGAAGATCTAGTAACCTTGTATTCCTATAAATTTTAATATAGTAATATACACATTTCTTAATTAATAATGTATTTAATATTAAAAAATATACCCTAAAAAGAAACATGCCAACCCTTTAACCTGTCATCTACAATTTGCTAAACTCTAATGATAGTAGATAATATAAATTTCCCTTTTCATTGGCATTGCAAGCTTAGTAATAAACTTGAAAAATTTTTTTAGTGGCTTTACTCAATTTTTGAAAATCTTTTCTAAATTTTTAATAATAATGTTATTAAACTTCTTATAAGAGGGTATATTCCCTTATTTGCTTTTAGTAGAGTCAAATAGACATCTTAGAGAATCAATTATTACTTAAATAAACTTGAACCTTATAAGGTCTTGAGATATCACATTAAGTATTTTTATAAGTGACCTTATTTAATTCTTTAGTAAACTTATTAAGCATTTAAGTAACCTTATTAATAGTTCATTTAGTTCTTTTTCTAATTTAATTGTTGTGATGTTCAAACATACAATTTACTTTGTAGCTCCGTCCGAAACCCTAAACCCTAATATTTAAAACTATTCCCTAAGAGTACAAATGTCAATCCGTTTTAACCCCGTTTGTGTAGTCTGCTGAACTTTACTAACAGTGTATTATATAATTTTCCATATATAATAGATTTAACAAAAAAAGGTACATGATACTAGAACTTCTTAGGACTCTACTTAAAATTAGTAGCCACTCTTCTTTAAGCATTTAACTTACCTTACATTTTAAAAAAATTACTAAACTATCATTAATACTGAAGGTTACTGAATTTAAAGCGAAATTTAATGAAAAGGTATATGTTATCAAAATTTCTTAGTACATAAATTTAGTAATTAACCTCGTATTCTTAGAATTTTTAATAACTTTTCCTTCTTACAAATTTTAGTAACCTTTCATCAAATTTACACTTTGTGCCAATGATTAAATTAACTACCTATGAATCAATGCTTTAGAGTTGGGATTTCTATCAATTAATATCTATTTCCTTAATTTATATTTTTTGAATATTTTCATATTTGCACAATTTACTTTTCATTGCAACTTAGTTCATAATCAAATAACAAAACCCCCATTTTTATTTTAAATTCGTTTGGTTAAGTAGTTAAGAAATTTAACTCTCTTGGGATTCGACTCGTATTTACCATAACTATGAGTTAGAGAATTTATGATTATTTTTGGTGTGTTGCGACGCGCATCAATAAGCATGCGGGCCAGCTAAACAGATGTAGACACCCGTTTTTGGTCTGATATCCTTCAGTTTAAATCAATTTATTTTGTTAATTGGCATTAGGGTCACCTAGGGGCATTCTGGTCATTTTGGCACCATGGGTATTTTGGTCATTTGCATATTCAGGGGCATTTTTGTCATTTTGAGTTCACTTTTAATTTAGATTAGCTAATTTATTATTTTTTAGGGCATTTAGATTGCATTTGAAAAAACCCAAAAAAAATAAAAATTTGATGTACACCTTTAGCGTTTTGCGTATTATATGATTTAGTTTCATTTAGTAATTTTGTAGTATTGCATTTTAATCATGTAGCTTAAGCCCTTTTAGTAATGGGTCTAGCTTTCAATTGCATTTTCATTTTTAAGTACACTCAAGTTACTTTCATTCATATTAGTCATACCCGTGTTCATTTCTTAGGCATTTTCATTTCCCAAGTAGGTTCATATTTATTGTTATCATATTCATATTCATTAAGCCTAGTTATTCTCCATTAGTCATATAGTGAATATTTAATCACACATTCCATCATTTTGCATTGCATAGTAAGAGAAAAGAGCAAGCAGTTTTATTAATTCATTTCGCATTGTCATTTAGCTTACCTATGGAGTTTTTGTTTTTCCATTGATACAATTTTTAAATTCCAAAGTGCCAAAAGGAGCCATTCTTCTCGTGGTCATGATCAAAATTGGAAAAAAGGAACTAACTAGAATTTACAAGGGAAATGCAGCAGTTGAGAATAGTCAAAATGGCAGTACAAATTCATATCCCCTTAGTCCATAAATTTCGACTTCTTCTCTTTTCTATGATGGTCATTCCTCTTAATCTCCTCGGTCTGCAATGCACCTTAGTCTTGCATGGAAACATCTATGATTCAGTTTGAATGTCCAAGACGTTCCTTCCTTTATGACATACAGTTTTGCAGTATCCCTTTTAACCATCTTCGCAACCTATATTCACCACAGTCCTGCATTCCACGTCATTATTCCTCCAGACAACCCTAATTCAGTATTCATTATGTATGGACTCGAAGGCAGTTTCTCTATGCACATTTTCTCATTTCAGAATACATGATCAAGTTGCAGAACAGAGCATCATAGGCAGACTAAGTTCAGTTCAAGGGTAATCGAAGACAGGGATGAAATGCATGGAGAATGACTAGCTAGGCGAGTAAATTTGCTTTTGCTACAAGTATGAATGTGCATAACAGGAGATTCTAATGACTCAATTCAGAAAAGCCTGTAAGGGATGATCATAGCATTTCATGGTAATGTATACAAGGTCAACAAGGATCAAGCAGTATACAACAACAATCAATCAAAGGCATTTCCAGTAACTAGATTCAATGCAAAATGATGAACAAGTTGCAAACATTATACACCAAATTTATCCAAGGGTTCAAGAAAGTTTGGAATGATCAAATTAATACCAGACAGAGACCATTCAAGCTCACATTTCAATAGCAAAGCAGCAGAGAAAGCAAAACAGATTAAAATGCCTCATTTGTTTCAAGGAAAAGCAAAAATCGTATGCATACAAGTAATCAAATTACAAGCATTAGTAAACAGTGAGGGATTGTCCCAATAATGTTCAAAGCTGAAGAAAGACTCACCTATACAACTGCCCCTCTCCTATTGGTTCCCTGTTGAAGGACAAAACCCTCCCCTGAATCCACGTCAGCAATTCCTCCAAGAAAAAAAAAGGGACAAGAGGGGTTACTACGGTACAAGCAAGAACAAAGTAGAATTAGACAAAAAGTCAACAGGATCATAAGGCAGATCACATTGGAAAGCATGTAACAAAAGTCAATGTGGAATTCAGCAAAACGAATGGAGGCAGTTGCATGCAAAACTATAAGGCATTCACCACAGAGGGTTAAAAAGAACAAGAACAAGGGTTAAAAAACGGGGCCTGGTAGTGAATGAACAAAGAGGAATCCATGGATTTCGCTTAAAACATCACTTTGCCTTTTTTGACTCTCGGTTTTCGAAGATTTTGAGATCAAAGTTTTGCTTTTTTGTTCTTGATTTTTGAGGGGTTTTGGGTTTCAAAGGTTGGGGTTTGCAAATCTGGGTTTAATTAAGTGAAAAGAAGTAAGTTTGAACTAGTTTGTTGAAAGATCAGGCAATATCAGCTAGGGTTTGTTGTTTTGAGATCGAGAAGGGAAATTGAGGAAGAAGAAGAAGACGGCGCTTTAAGAGGGAGGGCACAAGACGAAACGTCGACGTTTTGATCAGGTAAACTTCTTTCCTTTTCAATTTAATCATTTTTAGTTTGATTTATGTTATTAGTTTATGTGATTTTAGTCCCTTGATGGCTATTTTAACCATTTGGGAATTGTTTTCTTGTGATTCATGTTGAAAGAGATTCATGTTTACTTGATAAATGCATGCTTGTGATGTTATGTGATAGACCTAGACCTTGAAATGATAGTTTAGTAATTAAAGTAATGATTTTTGTTAAAAATTTAAGCTTTTTAATGCAAAAGGTTTTGTTTTTTGGTTAATAGAGTATAATGGGTTAAATCCATGGTTGTCATCTATGTCTGAATAGCTTATTTTTGTGAAGATTTATGCCTACTAGGTTCAAGTTGCTAATTTCATGTTAAAGTTTTGATTTTTATGTGTTATAGCATGACTAAAATTAATAAAATTGTTAGTGAATTTAGACTTTTCATGTTTCAATCAACTTAAAATTGGGATTCTTTAGGTCTAATGGCTTAATCTTCATAAGTTCATATTAATTCAAGACAATCCATTGATCCCATTTAGAGACTTTTCTAATTGGAAAAATCAAAACTTTAAATTAAAGTTCAAATTTTTGGACTAAAATTAGCTTGAAAGTTTAAAAGCCATTTTTGAGCTAATTTTAGTTTGAAAATAAATTTTGAAATAAAGGATTTGACTTTTTAAATTGGAAGTGACTTTAAATGGAATTGATGAATTGATTTGGATTAGCATTTAGTAGAAAATTAAGTCTTTGGTGAATGAGTTGGTTTCTTCTAAGTTTAAGTTAATTAAAGAGTACATTTAATTTTCTTATATTAGTCTCGTTTAATTTGGTTCTTTATTTTAGAAACTTATATTAGGATTGTGTAATTGGGTGTTTGATTTATGTGACCGGTATTCGATTTGTTCAATGCCTCTGAAATTTGTTAATTGTTTTCTTAGTGTGCAGAAGTCTCCAGAATTGTCCAGTCGGTGCTTAGCTTTCAATTTACTTATTATTTTTATTAATATTTGGGATATGTAATAATTTAGTAATTTGGTAGATAAGTAGAAAGTAATCACATGCATATCATGCTTAATTGTAATTAATTATAACTGTTTGCATATCATGCCACCTTTATCTGCTTCGATTAATAAAGGGGTGTTTTTAGCTATGACGGGCAAGTCTCGGGTAAAGGTGCAAGGGCACGACCTCTCGGGATTTTGTCCCGAGATTGATTGGTCTTCACGAATATCCCTGGAGGGCTGGGCTAGGTTCGTGAAGGCCAATTCAAGTAAACTCCTTTTTATTAATTAACTAATAAAACCGGACTTTGCATTCATCATTTCATACATGCATTAGTTAATATTTAGGTCAAGATTTGAAGAAAAAGCAAAAAAAGAAGGAAAAGGAAAAAATGAAAACATGGAAAATCAGAAAATTAAAAGATGTAATAAAAACGGGTTTTTGCCAAAAAAAAAAGTTTTCAAAAGAACCATGTTCTCTTATCATTTTTCAAAAATAATTAAAATTGGTAATCAAGAGTTTTCAAGACTTAAACAGTGGTTTTCAAAATTCAAAACAAGCTTAGTTTCAGGATTAGTAATCAATAAAAGAGGAAAAAGTTTTCCAAAAAGATAAGAAGAGAAGGTTTTCTCGCCATTTTTAGGGGAATTAAAACGGAGATTTTCAAGGCAAAATAAAAGACTTTAAAAACAAAAAGAAAAAGTTTTTTCACAGCATTTTCAAAATTTCTTCCCGGTGCGGAAGATTCAACAAGAGAACAGACAGTGAAAGAGAATCGAAACGGAATTGATCGACGGTAGTTCGATCACATTCTTCGAATTCTCGATATTTGGTTTGAAAAATGATTTTATTTTCTTTTATAACCCTTTCTTAATTATTAAAGATAAAAGCAACCCTAATGATTAAACCCAATAGATTTAGATTAGACTAGAGGTACCGTCGTTTGACGGGCGTTGTGGGGGTGCTAATCCTTCCCCACACGTAACCGACTCCCGGACTCGGGTTTTGGTACGCAGACCGTAGAATAAGACTTAGTGTGTCCGTCGTCAAGCATGGTCCATTAGGTCTAAAAATCAGTAGGTGGCTAATCACACCTAGATAAAAAAGATTAGTGGCGACTCCTCTTTTCGAAAGTCGTTTCGGCAGGGTCCCCCGGACCCGGACGTTTCGACAACAAATAGGCAAGCCAGCCCAACAGGCAGGCAAGATAGCAGTGCATGCGCGCACCAGCTGAGAAGTTTAGCGCTTTGAGCTTCTCCAATATGACAGAACGAGCCATAGACGATTAGCATCATCAAGAAGGCTCTGGAAGGTCTTATACCAGCTTTGACTCATCATGTAACCTTAGGATTATGCCACGTGATTAAATAATGGCCACTCATTCTTGTGGGGCCTTTGCCTAATAAATAGGGGTTTCCCTATTTATACATCAGAATTTGGTTGAGCATTACACACATACTTACCCCACTCAAGCTCTCATATTTCCTTACTTTCTCACTAACTTAGCTAACCAACCAAGTCTTTAAGGCATTTAACAACCCAAGCAACGTGATCAAAGCTAACTTAGGCAGTTAGCAATCAAGCATAACCTAAGGCAGGATGGAGCAAGCCTTAAGTTGTGATCCAAAAGAAAATTTGAGGAAAAAACATAAAATACAAATGATGTAATAAGGAATTACCTCTTGTTTAAAGGTGATGATCCCTAACTGGTCGTTACAATTAGGTCACATTAGAGTTTAGTATACCATGAAACCCCTAGCAATCTAACAAAGAAGACTTTGGAAGGTTGTTTTCTTAATGATAAGGTTGGTAGCACCCTCCTGGTAATTGTGAATAGGCAAAAAGAAGAAGTACTTTTTTTTATCTAGGGCAAAACATAAACTACATACCAGAAAAAAAATCAATAACCCAATGAAACACAAAAGAGAACAAAGAGGGTCGTCAATTATGCTGTAGGAGTGCTTCAAGGAGCATGGAGGCGGATAGGTGGATTTATAATCATGGAAAGGACCAACACCGAAATCAAGTACCATTTCCATAGAGCAATTGTCGCAAAAAACTGTGCTTAAGGAACGTTCACCTTGAATCACATCCTCTGGTGGAAATCGCAGAACAATATTACCATCGGGGGCATTTCCTACTTTTTGAAACCCTCAGACTTATGAGTCTACCACAATCACAATTATAACTACCCTGAAATGGACACTCGGCAAAATGATTTGAGGGAGCTAGCCAAGTTGTGGGGAGAGTTACCGGATAAGCAGGGTTTTGAAAAGAAATATGGATTGATAGGATCTTTGCTTAGAGCGAATGTTGATCATGTTATGCTGAAGGCCATGATTCGTCGATGGGATCCAGCATATCGGTGTTTTGTGTTTAATGAGGTAGACATGACTCCTACCGTGGAAGAGTATAGTGCATTGTTGTTCCCTGGGAAGGCAATTACTCGCAAGGTCTATTGGAGAAGTTTTGATTATCAGCCACACAAGAAGCTTCCGGCCATCATTGGAGAAAAGTTTGCAGAGATTAAAAATGAGATAAAGAAGCTGAGTAACAGGACTAAGGGTATATCGGCCAAGTATCTTCTGGGCAAGGCAAAAGAACATGTCAAGGATGAGAGGGGGCACAAGCTAGTGGCGTTACTGATTTATGGATTAGTTCTATTCCCCTCAGCTCTAGGATATGTAGATGAGGTGCTACTAGACGTATTCGATCAACATGAGCATGGGTTTGAGATTGTACCCGCAGTACTAGCAAAAACAATACGATCTTTGAACTTCTGTAGACTCAAAGGGAAGGGCAGGTTTCAGGGGTGTGCGCAGTTATTATGCATTTGGATGAGGAGCCACATTCGCACAACGTCCATTCCGGGAGGCAATCCTATAGTTGAGAGTACTAAGATGGAACTGCAGGAGAAGAATATGGAAGAGTGGAAAGACTGGTTCGAGTCATTGAAACATTGTATGGTAGAGTGGGTGCCGAGTTGGATGCCAATGTCTCAGCCTGTTATGTCCTGTGGAGGGGAGACTTGGATGTTGTTAATGGGACCATTTGGGACGACAACATATGCACCTTTGATGGTTCAGCGACAATATGGGTCAGAGCAGTTTATACCTCCAGTGCAAGGGTTGAATAGTGTTGATATCGAACATATGAGAGAAGAAGAAATTGCTGAAGCCCGACGCAAGGCCAAGAGATGGAGGGACTCGAAATGAGAATATGTGTCGGAAGACAGAGAGTATGCAGCCCGCCCATCAGAAGCATACATTGCCTGGCACAGGGAAATGGTTGAAAGTAGGATACTTCCGCTTCCAAAGAGAATCCCGAATTACAAGTTAGGAGCTGATAATGAAGATGAGATCATGAGGCTAAAGTATGAGAATCAGAGGCTTCGAGAAGAGAAAGTGCTTCGGGAATTGGAGGATAAATACAATACTGAAAAAGATGAATGGGAGAAGAAGCGGAAGAGAATGAAGGAAGATACAGTTAGATTGCAGGAGGAGTTAGAGCGGGTCCAAAAGAAGAATATTGGGGTTGTGCAGAAGCTTCAGAAGGAGACAGAAATGGCAGAGTTTTGTGGGAGTTAGAACAAGAAGATTGATAAGTCAAGAGATATATTCAGGAAGAGGGCAATAGAGTTGAAAATGAGGGAAGTTACAATTACTGTTGGAGTTTCCGAGTATGCTGTACTTGAGCAAGAGAAGGAGGAAATAGAGGATAAATATTAGAGTCTCAGAAGAGAGTTTGAAGAAGAAAAGGACTTAAGCAACAACTTGGCATCCTTAGTCAGGCGTCAAAAATGAAGAGATTCGGACACTCAAGGGAAAGGAAATGGAGCTTATTAGTGCCAATGAAAGGATCGCCGCCCTGACAGCTGAACTTGAAGCCAAAAAAGGAAGAATTGTCGAGCAGGGGGTGCAGACAGCATTACGGGATGCCGAGCACAGGTTTTAGGTCAAAAATCTAAATGCTGAGATTGTGCGCTTGGGAGAGTTAGCGCAGACACGAAAGAATGACTTCGACGAACTCAAGTGGGAACACCTGCTATACAAGCTGAAAAGTGAGGGAATTGAAAGAGAATTGGGTCTTCATCGAACAAAGGCTTTACAAGTGGGAAGATGGTTACCACGCCCGCACTAACCAGCTATTAGAATTACAAGCGCATATCTGGGCAGGGGTAGAGAAAGCTAAGGAGATCAGAAGCGAGTTTCAGAAGATTTGCAGCCAGGCAAGACCCAGAAGGCCAGAAGAAGAAAGAATTTTGGATTGTCTGGAGAGGGTGATTCATCTCTTCGGGGATTTCATTAGAGCTTACAAGGACATATCCCTGAACGAAGACTGTGATAGGCGCATGCGGGAGACGTCGACGAATGATGTTTGATGATGTATTGTCCAATGGATAGGGTAGTGTAATAAAATAGTCAATGAACAATGTTTGGTGATATGACTAAGTGTTGGAGCTGTGGTGTACTAAACTCTGTTCAAATCCAAGTACTTTTGTTTCATATATTATATGGCGATTCTTGCATTTCATGATTATATGTCATTCTCACTTTTGTATTATGTTACATATATGTCATTCTTGTATCATCAAATGATTCATAATGCCAGTGCGAAGGAATTTTGGTATGCCAAGGAGGGCCGGGCAAGCAAAATTCTGGATACGGAAGGCAAGATTTGTAAAGTTTCCCTGTGAGGATGGGGGAATTTTACAAATTATTGACTTGCGGGGCATTCATTCATTCATATTCATTAATAAAAGATTTAATTCGAGATTCTAATCAATAATTCTAATAATAAAGGTGTCAAGATAGCGCGACCTAAAAAGCAACATCAAAAGACTCGGTGGTATGATACTAGAGCTAGTATCAGAAAAATGGACGAGCAAGCTACAGAAATTCAAAGACTGAAAGAAGAGTTAGCACGCCGAGATGAAGAGGCGAAACGCCGAGAGGAAGCTGCGAATACTCAGATGGAACAAATGAGGGGTATGTTAATGCAGTTGATGAAGGGGAAAGGTTTGGCAGAAGGCACTCAGAATATGGAAGATCTGACGGGAGGATTACCCATGGCAAGTTCAGGGATAACCGGAGCAGAGACTGAGAATACCAATCCTTTTGTGTTCCCTCTTGTGTCTGGTAGCACACCATTCTTTTTCCCGCTATCAACGAGAATAGCTGCCAGACCTGCTGTGTCTGATGTTCCAATGTCTAGCGGCATGCAGTATGTGTACTCACCACTATCAGGAGTGGCGGCTATACCCACGATTTCTAATACTTTGATGTCTAATGGGGCACGGTTTATCTTCTCACCACAGACAGGGACGGCCTTTGGGACTTGTAATCCACTTCATCCTAGGTCTAATGCCGACATCTTTACTGCACCTACGTCATCACAACAGGACTATTCTTACCTATTTACACCAGGGGTAGCTGCTACTAGGCCTGTTGACTTAACAGGGGAAGGTAGTCTGAAGAAAGGAGCGGAAGAGGAGAATTTTTGGCAGAAGATCGAAGGCAAAATAGAGGACAGACTGAAAAGCGTGAATGGAATTCAAGAATTTGGGATTCCTAATATTGCAAGTACTGCAATGGAATAAGGGGTAGTCATCCCTCCGAAATTCAAAATGCCAGATTTTGAAAAATACGATGGAACGAAGAATTCTAAGGATCACGTGATCAGTTTTCAGAACAAGATGGCCCCTTTTTCAATTGATGATAAGTTCTTGATGTACAACTTCATGTTTAGCTTGACCGGTTCGGCAGTTGCCTGGTACAATCAACTGGATCCGAAAAGCATTCAGAGTTGGAGTGACATGAGCAAGGCTTTTCTAGCACATTTTAGGTACCTGATGGAGTTGGCGCCCACTAAAGACACTCTGACAAATATGTCGAGAAAGCCTGATGAATCGTTGACGGCATATGGCCAGCGTTTCAGAGAGGTAGCCTTGTTAGTGCCTGGACTCCCGGAAAGGGAAGTGAATTCTTTATTCCTGAGAACCCTGCCTAGGGAGTATTTTAGGGTGTTATTCCCGAGGATTACAGAGTGCTACTCGAGCTTAATTGTAATTGGGGAAGTTATGGAAGCTGCGATTAAGGCAGAGTATTTAGATGAACCGGGTGATCATACTAAGAAATGACAAAAGAAGAAGGAAGGGGAAGTGCATCCAGTGGGGGAAACTGATTACAGACCCAGGAACCAAGGGCAACATTACTATAAGAGGAATTATGGGTACAATTATCGACCTCGTGGATACTACTAATACCAGACAAACCCTCACTACACTCAGCATTCCGGGGACATCAGTGCTGTTGGTGGTATGCCTTTCCAACCAAGGCCTAGAACCAACGTCCTAGCACGCCTCTGGCAATTCAACAGAAAAACCCAGCAAGTTGGCCTGGAGGAAAAGACCCGATAAAGGAAAGAATCACAATTGACCCGATCCCATACACTTATACTGAGCTCTTACCTCAGCTATTGCAACAAGGTTTATTGGAAAAGTTTCCCTTCTCTAATCCTTTAAGACACCCAAGACCACAGTGGTACAATGCCAATGCTCATTGTGAGTATCACTCGGGGGCCGAAGGACATGCTACTGAAGATTGTTTGAGGCTGAAATATGCTGTACATGATTTGGTGAGATCAGGGAAGTTAAGCTTCGCAAATGCTACTCCAGCTAACCCGTTACCTAATCATGGTATGAATCAGGTGGGTGTAATTGAAAGGCATGAAACAGTCAAAAGTCGGATTCAAGAAGTGGTTACCCCGATGGCAACAGTATATAAAGCTTTAGTAAAGGCAGAGATGATAGTCCCGGGAGAATTTGGATGGGAGGAAGTGAATGAGGTATGCCCCTATCATGGTTTGGGGCATGGGATTCAAGAATGTTGTGATTTCAAGAAGAGAGTTCAGAGCTTGATGGATGAAGGAAGAATGGAATTCTATGTAGAAAGCAAGGAGAAGGAGATCGATGTTATTATTGAAGAGCATGTTCAACCGTTCATACCAGCTCTGCCTAAGGTCCAACCTCAGCCATTTGTACCGGCTCCGCCCATGAGTTCACCCCAACCTTGTGTGCCCAGGCCACCAACAGTTTTACCATCTCATATGCAAAAGCCAGTAGCATCTATGGTTGTGAAACCCCCACAACCATTTCCTTATACAGATAGCCACCAAGTGCTGTGGAAGTATGATTTCAGTATGACTACACCGACCGGGGAAGGCAGTTCGGCTAATGTAACTGGTGTGGGTAGAATGACTAGAAGTGGAAGGGTGTATTCACCGGAAATGGCGGAATCAGCTCAGAAGGCGAAGGATGAGACAATAATCCCAGAATCCAATATGAGAGGGTCAGAAGAAGTATCCTGGCCGAGGGAAGAAGAAATTTTTGAGAAACCAGTGTCAGAGCATGAGGAATGTGAGTTTCTGAAGATCATTATCAGAGCGAATACCGTGTAATCGAGCAGTTGAACAGGTTGCCGGCAAGAATTTCTATTCTCAGCTTGCTATTGAATTCTGAAGCACACTGAAAAGCGTTGTTGAAAGTGCTGAATCAGTCATATGTATCTCAGAACATCAGTGTCGCTGACCTGGATCATATGGTGGGCAATATATTAGCACATGGATTTATCGCCTTTGCAGAGAGGGTTATCCCGAAGGGGATGAGGAACAGCATAAGAGCCTTGCATATCGTAGTCAGGTGCCAAGATGTTAGCGTGGGCAATGTCTTGATTGACAATGGTTCAGCCTTGAACATTTTACCCCTCAAGATGTTGATGGCACTTGACAATTCAAACTAATCACCTGATTGTGAAAGCTTTTGATGGCACTAGGAGGAGTGTCATAGGAAAGGTGGAGATAACTATTGAAGTAGGAGGAGTGTCGTTTCCCCTGATGTTCCAAGTACTCGACATACAACACACATCCCACTCATGCTTGTTGGGAAGACCGTGGATCCATCAAGCAGGGGCTGTTCCATCCACCTTACATCAAGTGGTGAAGTTCGTTACCCAAGAAAAGTTTGTCGAGGTCAAAGGAGAGGAGGACTATGTGGTGGCAAGTACGACTGGTTTTTCCTATGTTGAACCACCGGAGGGGTCATATGAATGCTCATTCTAACAAAGAAGACTTTGGAAGGTTGTTTTCTTAATGATAAGGTTGGTAGCACCCTCCTGGTAATTGTGAATAGGCAAAAAGAATAAGTACTTTTTTTTTATCCAGGGCAAAACATAAACTACATACCAGAAAAAAAAATCAATAACCCAATGAAACACAAAAGAGAACAAAGAGGGTCGTCAATTATGCTATAGGAGTGCTTCAAGGAGCATGGAGGCGGACAGGTGGATTTATAATCATGGAAAGGACGAACACCGAAATCAAGTACCATTTCCATAGAGCAATTGCCGCAAAAACCTGTGCTTAAGGAACCTTCACCTTGAATCACATCCCTTGGTGGAAATCGCAGAACAATATTACCATCGGGGCATTTCCTACCTTTTGAAACCTTCAGACTTATGAGTCTACCACAATCACAATTATAACTACCTTGAAATGGTGGATCCTGGGTAACGATAACAGGCATGAGTATGGGTACTGCAGTACCGCATCTGCAACCAAATTCAGACTTAACCATCGTCTGAAACACAACACAAACACAAGGCTTCATAGAAAAAGTATAAAACTACAATGAAGAATATTGCTTATTCTGTTGAGAGGTATAGAACAACAAAAGCATAAGGCTTCACATTACTAGCCAGTATATATATGTATTTTTACTAATATTTGTTTTCATGAGGAAATTTTGATGCATATGTTACTAATTTTACCTGATGGATTTCATGGTTTCCATCCTCCATTTTCACAGCAAACTAAGAGAGATCTACACAAAAAAAAGAAAAAAAAATCCCGACAAGAAAACAGATGAGAGAAGTAAAGCACAGAATTGAGAGAAATACCGTGAAAAAAAAACGATTCGACTATCAAAGCAAACTCTAGAAATTGAAATAGGGAAACAAAGATCAAAAGGAAGAAGGAAAGAAAAATTAAAAAAAAATCAGATTTTCCTAGGCTTTATCGGGAACAAACTAATCGGAGGGAAATAAAAAAAGATAACAAGAGATCGAAAGATAACCTTGATTATTCTTCGCTGGAGATAATTGTTGGCCATTTCTTGAGAAGATCGATTGAAGAAGAAAACGGGAAAAAACAAGAAAAACGGGCTAGAGTTCTTGAAAATTGAGAGAGAAGGAAGAAAGGAGAGATCAAAAGGATTCAGATTTTCAGGAAACAAACAAATGAGGGAAAATGCAAAATGATGAACAAAAGATCGAAAGGAAACCTTGATAATTTTTCGCAGGAGACTGAAAAGGAGGAGAGGGGTTTTAGAAGAAATGAATTATAACATGACATTTTTGAATTTACAGATTGTCTTGCTCATATTGATCTTGTTGACCATGCTTTCTCTGGTCCTTTATTTACTTGGAGTAACAAGAGGGATGAGGGGCTTATTTCTAGAAAACTTGATAGAGCTCTAGTGAATTTAAGTTGGCTTGAAACCTATGATTCTTCTACTGTTGAATTTTTGGCTCCTGAAGTTTCTGATCATTGTGCAATCTTAGTCAGAATTGATACTCAGAGCTTTCCTCCACCAAAGCCTTTTCGATTCTTCAACTTTTGGGCAAAGCATGATTTATTTTTAGCCACTGTTGAACACTCTTGGAGTCAGATTGTTTTTGGAAAAGATCCCATGCTTAGGCTTTTTAGAAAACTCAAGAGATTAAAGCTAGTACTGAGACAATTCAATAAGTAGCACTATGGGCAACATTCTAATAGAGTTATCCAGAAAAGAGATGAGGTTACTGGATTGCAAACAACTATGTTGAATTCTACTACTCCTCAAGTTGTAGAATGTCTAAAAGAGAAGGAGTTGTAATTGAAGGAATTGTTATTGGCTGAAGAAAGCTTTTATAGACAGAAATCTTGAGTCCAATGGGTTCAGGAGGGTGATCAAAACTCTAAATACTTCCACAAGATGGTTACTATGCAAAGAAGATATAATACCATTAAATGTTTGCAAGCAATAGCTACTGGGAAGAAGCTTGATACTTTCCAACAAATCTCTAAGGAGGCTAAAATTTTTCAAGGGTTTATTGGGGACAAAAGATATAGTTGTGCAAGGTTTTTCTACTGAGCTATTACATGAAATCCTACAAGATGTTGTTCCTGAGCAGCTTAAGCAAGCTGCTGAAATTAAGAGTACACTTTTCTCTATGAGTGGAGATATGGCTCCAGGGCCTGATGGTTTTAATGCCTATTTTTTCAAGTCTACTTGGAGCATTGTGCAATCTGATGTGGTGGATGCTATTCTTTATTTCTTTAACACAGGCCATATGCTCACTGCCTTTAATTCTACTGCTATTACTTTAGTCGCAAAAGTCCCCAATCCTAATTCTATTACCGACTTTAGGCTTATATCCTGTTGCACTATTATTTACAGATGCATCACTAAGATTTTAGCCAATAGAATGAAAGCTTGTTTGCCTCATCTTGCAGCTGAAAATCAATGTGCTTTTATAGAAGTCAAGAAATTAGTGGATAATGTCTTAATGGCACAAGAGGTTGTTTATGGTTATGGTAGAAAGAATCTCTTACCTAGGATGGCCTTAAAAATTGATTTACGGAAAGCTTTTGACTTAGTGGATTGGTTTTTCTTAGTAAATATTCTCAAAGCTCATGAGTTTCCTGAAATTTTCATTAATTGGCTCTCTGCTTACTTTACTAGTCCTATGTTTTCATTATTTGATAATGGTGGTTTGGTGGGATACTTTGATGGTGCTGAAGGGGTTCGACAGGGTGACCCTATCTCCCTCTATATGTTTGTTCTTGCTATGAAAGTTCTCTCTCGTTTGCTAGATTATGCAGTGCATCATGGGGTCTTCTCATTTCGTCCTAGATGTCATAGAATCAATCTTACTCATTTGAGGTTTGCAGATGATCTGCTAATTTTTGCTATAGGCACAGTTGATTCTATTTTTGGAGTTAAAAATGTTTTGGACTTATTTTATTCTTTTTTTGGTCTACAACTCAATTGTGAGAAAAATGAGTTATTTGTTGCTGGGGTTTCTGATGATGTCATACTAGATATGCAGAATGCTTCTCACTTTAAGCTTGGCAAGTTACTTGTTAGGTACTTGGGACTTCCATTGGTTACGAAGAGGCTCAATGAAAAAGATTGTGCTCCTCTGATTGATCGAATTAAAGGTAGAATTTCTCATTGGACTATCAAGCACCTGTCGTTTGCTGGTAGATTACAGTTGATCCAAGCTGTTATTTTCAGTATTCAAAATTTTTAGTGTCAAAGTTTCATTCTTCCTGGTGCTGTTGTTAAAAAGATTACTCAGTTATGTTCTTATTATTTCTGGAAAGAGAAGGATACCAACGGAAAAGGAGCCATGATTAGTTGGGATTGGATTTGTCATCCTAAGTCTGAAGGTGGTTTGGGGCTCAAACACTTGATCCCATGGAATCAGTCCTGTGTGCTTAAGCATTTATGGAATATATATATATATATGCGTGTTGACTCATTGTGGATTGCATGGATTTACATTTACATTATAAAGGGGAGAGACATTAGGGAAATTCAATTTTTGACAAGATATAGCTGGAATGTGAAGAAAGTGCTTAAGCTTAGAGCATTAGCATCTCAATTCATTCAAGGTAATGGTGTCTGGACTTTGCCTACTTTCACTTACAAGGCTTCTCTTGTTTATAATGAATTAAGGCATAAAAATGATAAAGTGCTATAGCAGAGACTCATATGGTATTCATGTCATATTCCCAAGCACTCCATAATTTTTTGGATGGTTATTTTACCTTGTTCAGTTGGAATGTGCATGTTGATTCTGTAGATTGTGTTCTTTGTGGACAATTCCTAGAAAACATAGATCACATGATTTTTACATGTGAGTATTCAAAGAAGATATGGGAACGTATATTGAGAGCTTGTAATTTGATGAGGACTGTTAAGAGTTGGCAAGAAGAATTCCAGTGGGCTGTTACTAAGTTGAAAGGGAAGTCTCTTTTCACTTTAATCTTGAAGTTAGCTTGGAATGCTCTTTGTTATACTGTGTGTTGTGAGTGTAATTCTCGGATCTTCAAGCATAAGATGCAAACAGTGGAACAATCTTTTCGGGCTATTGCATAGATGATTAGATTTCGATTACATGGTTTTAAGCATATTGCTAAAGATCATGTAAATATTTTATATTTCCTTTCGTAATAGCTGGAACTTAAGTTTAGATTGGTAATTTGTTGCTTGATTTTTTTTTTGGCATTAATTTGTTGCTTGCTTTGGTAGTTGCTTTTTAGCAACTGAACTCTTTTGTAACCTTGGTCTTTATAGCAGTTCTTTTTCCTGCTACTACTGGATGAATACATACATATTTATCCAAAAAAAAAATATTATACTATAATAGTAAGGGTATTTGTGAAATTTCCCAATTAGGATTTTTGAGTTCGTGATTTTATATAATAGTAAGATAAGATAAGATATATATATATATATATATATATATCTTATCTTACCTTATCTTACTATCTTACTATATATATATATATATATATATATATATATATATCTTATCTTACCTTATCTTACTATCTTACTATTATATAAAACCTCGAACTCAAAATTTATAATTGGGAAATTTCATAAGTACCCTTAGAATTATATTATAGTAATTTTTTAATGAGTATACTTTTTAGTCATTCAAATTTTTTTATTAATTTATAAGGTCTTTAAAATAAATACAAAGCACTTAACCCTAACTTAACAAGGTAAAACGTATAATTGAAACTTGGACAGAATCAAAGTTTTATCATCAATAAATCGTGGTAAATATCTTTCTTCAAAGATTAGTTCTAAATTAATGTTAAATTCTATCTCAAAACTCTCCACAGAAGATTTGATTTTTATCTCTTAAATCCAAAATCACAATGATATGCAATTATAATTTTAGCATTTTTTTCATAAAGAAAACAAATGAATAATATGCACAATCACGCCATTATTACAACTTTGAAAACAGAATTTAATCTTTGTGTGGGCTTCAACATATATTAAATCTAAAAGAGGCTTTTAATTCCTTTCACCACCCTTCTAATTAATCCACCTTACTAGGGAATTATAGCACTTAATAGCCGGGTAGAGTGTTTTTTTTTTTTTTTTTTTCTTTTTCTTCTTCTCATAAGTTTACAAATCTTTAATTTGATTGAAAGTGATTTTGCAGTTTGTCACATTGCAAATCTAAAAGTTATTTGGCAGTATTTACATCTAACATAACCATTATCGTAATACGTAGAATTAAAGTAATTTTATATATTTATTGGAAGGGTTTATTTGAAGGTGGAAATTCGAGGACATGAAATTCTTCGAAAAACTTTCATGGTTGTGGATGTTCTTCCAATACCATAAGCAGAAGGGTAAGGAGAAGAGGAAAAGTAATGTTAGAATTTGATCATATTAATGTGGTCCATATCAAATCTGTCAATTACATGAATTGGGTAATTATAGGATTGACCAACATTATTGTGAGTTAAATCAAATCTACCTAATTATGTTAATTGAGAGATTAAATACATTTAATAGTTAAATAAATTTCTACCGTTCAACTGGCTATTTGATGGACATACCAGATTAAAAGACTACATATATAAATTGGTCCTCCCTCTACTCATTAGGGTTTATGGAAAACACAAAATTAAGTATTTTCCATCAGAAAGAAATACCGTAAAATTAAGTAAGAGTCAAGAGGATAAATCAATTTATTCTCTTCAAGTTTATGCTTATGGTTCAACCAAATTCCGCATCAGGTATGTCTAAACTTTACGTTATTAGAATTATTTATTCATGACTCTATAAAGACCCTCTATGTTCTTATGTCTGAAGATTAATTGACATGTGGTATCAGAACTGGTTAGGTTTCTTGAATAAATATTCATTAAGTTTATGCTAATAATAGTTATTGTTTAATCGTTTGAAAAATCATGAGATTTTGATCTCTTGACATAGTTGATAATTATGTCAATAAGGTTTTGATCTATTAAGATACCATATGCCTTTATGTTTAATTTAATGACAAAATTGCTTCCGTTGTTATACACCGTATATATCCTCTTAAATTTTCGACGCCATTAAATTGTCATAATTGTCGTTTTTGCCAATGGTTGATTACTGTCTTGAAGTCTAATGTAATTTCTTGGAGCTTAATGTGCATGTGGGCCTTATTGGTGTAATGCATATGATTATTTTCAATTTTCATATTCCTTTTGGCTGAATATTGAATTTGTGTTGGCAATTATGTACTAATGCTGTTCTGTTTTCAATTTTGAAAACATTTAATTTGATTGTCTTTAATTCACTTTTGGCCGAATATTAAAGCTTTATTGTTTTTAATCTTATGTATATATTCATGGATCTGTTTTGGCCGCAAGTGATTAATTTATATTTGCAATATTTTTCAAATATGAATTAACTTTTAAGAGCATGATTATACTCATGTAGTTTGTTAGTCATCAAAGTGGCCAAACTAAATTATTATACCATGCACGAATGTATCATATGAAGTTCAATGATGATAGTACTTTCGGATTTGCCCAAAGGTAAATCAATTAATGATGAACTTCATTGAGGTAAATTGTTATTTTATTGAAGTATACTTGTATGTCCAAAGATGTCTTGTATATTTGATTGAGAATAATCAATCGCCTATAAAGTTACATAATGGTATTGAATTTATGATAGTATATTATAGTATCTGCCCAAAGGTGATCTATATATATACTCTAATGATTATTAATCTGAATTCTTATGTAATCTAAGCATGTATATGTATTGTTTGCACTTAGTCATATTCATTCGCATACTGCATCTGTGACTGTTTTCAATGGTGCAAACTTCTCTGAATGGTGCGAACAAGTCAAGTTCCACTTAGGTATTCTGGATCTTGGCTTGGCACTTTTGGAAGATAAGTCTTCTGCTCTTACTGATGAAAACAGTGAGGATGAGAAGTGCCATTATAAAGCATGGGAACAGTCCAATAAATTGAGCATTATGTTTATGCGAATGACTATTGCCAACAAAATTAAGAGCACTCTCCCACAAACAGAAAGTGCTAAAGAGTATTTAGCATTTGTGGAAGAGTGTTTTCATTCTGCTGATAAGTCATTGGTTGGTACTCTAATGGCAGAACTGACGACCATGAAGTTTGATGGGTCGCGTAGTATGCAAAAGCACATTATTGAAATGACTAACATTGCAGCAAGACTTAAGACCCTGGAATGAATATGGATGAATCCTTCATGGTGCAGTTCATTCTGAACTCACTGCCTCCTGAGTATGGACCATTCCAAATTAACTATAATGCCATTAAGGATAAGTGGGATTTTAATGAATTGTCCAGTAGGCTTGCTCAGGAGGAATCACGTCTGAAAAAGATGGGAAGCCCTATTAATCTCATGGGTCAAGGAGCTGGAAAGGAACTCAAGCCTAAGCCCAAGAAGTTTAAGAAGAAAAAGATGTCTAATAATGCACCTCAGACAGCTCAGAAGAAAGAACTGGCAGATAGGTATCATTTCTATAAAAGGGAATGACACTATCAGAAAGATTGCCTGGAATGTAAAGCTTTGCTTGAAAAGAAATGTATCATACATTATGTCTCTATATGTTATGAATCAAACTTAGCTGAAGTTCCTTCTAATACTTGGTGGTTTGATACTGAAGCAACTACTTATGTTTCTAACATGATGTAAGGATTCCTTACGATCCAAACCACAAATCCAAATAAAATTGGATATTATGAATTTTGACATGAATGTTTTAAGTTAAATAAGAATGCTTTATATTATGGTTCTGGTGTTCTTACTGATGGTTTATACAAGTTTAAACTTGATAAATCATTTATTGAATCCTTGTTTACTGTTTATTATAATATTGGAAGCAAGCGTAGTTTGCTGAATGAAAATTCTACTTTCTTGTGGCATAAACGTTCGGGTCACGTATCCAAAGAAAGGTTAACAAGATTAGTAAAGAATGAAATTCTTACGAATTTAGATTTTACTGATTTTGGTTTATGTTTAGATTGCATTAAGGGAAAGCAAACTAAGCATAACAAGAAAGGAGCCACAAGAAGTAGTTAGCTTCTTGAAATTATACACACCGATATATGTGGAAATTTTGATGTTCCATGTTTTGGTGGAGAAAAGTGTTTTATCACCTTTATCGATGATTTTTCACGTTATGATTATCTATACTTGCTGAATGAAAAATCTCAATCTGTAGACACTCTTGAAGTGTTCATTAGTGAGGTTGAAAGGCAATTAGATAATAAGGTGAAAATTGTAAGATCTGAAAGGGTGATGAATATTATATAAAATATGATGAATCAGGGCAATGCCCAGGTCCATTTGCAAAGTTCCTCGAAAGTCGTGGCATATGTGCGCAATACACAATGCCAAGTACACCTCAACAAAATGGGGTAGCTGAAAGGCGTAATCGAACAATGATGGATATGGTTAGGAGTATGATGAGTAACTCCTCATTACCCAAATTTTTGTGAATGTGTGCACTTAGAACCGCTATGTATTTGCTAAATAGGGTTCCTAGTAAGGCAGTTATAAAGACTCCTATTGAACTGTGGATAGGAAGGAAACCTAGCTTAAGGCATTTACATGTTTGGGGTTACCCAGGGGAAGTAAGAATTCATAATCCACATGAAAAGAAATTAGATTCTCGAACGATCAGTGGTAACTTTATTGGTAACCTAGAGAAATCTAAAGGTTATAGGTTTTACTAACCAAACCATAGTCCAAGAATTGTTGAAACTGGTAATGCTAGATTCCTTGAAAATGGTGAGGTTAGTGGGAGTGCTGAAAAGCAAGTTGTGGAAATAAAGAAACTCAGGGTGGATGTTTCTTCACCCATAAATTTTCTTTTATCCACACCTAATCAAAATGTTACTGAAGTTGTTAGTGAAGATTTTAACAACACTGAGCAACATTTAAATGAAGAAGCACCTCCTGAAGAAACTAACCCACAAATTTCTGACAAATCTGAACCACAAGCAATGCCATTAAGAAGATCTCAAAGAGATCGAAGGCCAACCATTACTAAAGATTATGTGGTTTATTTGCAAGAGTCAGATTCTGACATTGGAATCGATAAAGACTCAGTTTCGTTTTCACAAGCCATAGAAAGTAATAAGTCTGACAAGTGGATTGATGCCATGAAAGATGAGTTAAAGTCCATGGAACATAATAAAGTCTGGGACCTCGTCGAATTGCCAAAATGTTCTAAAAGAGTTGGTTGTAAGTGGGTTTTCAAAACCAAACGCGACTCAAATGGCAATATCAAACGATATAAAGCTAGACTCGTTGCCAAGGGCTATACTCAAAAGGATGGTGTCGATTACAAGGAGACTTTTTTACCTGTCTCAGATTAAGACTCTTTAAGAATTATTATGGCATTGGTCACTCATTATGATTTGGAGTTGCACCAAATGGATGTAAAAACGGCCTTTCTAAATGAGGATCTTGAGGAGAATGTTTATATGGATCAACCTGAAGGCTTTTCGCTAGAAGGGAATGATCACTTGGTGTGTAAACTGAAGAAGTCAATATATGGGCTTAAACAAGCTTCTCGACAATGGTATATTAAGTTTAATGATACCATAACATCTTTTGGTTTTGAGGAAAACACCGTTGATCGGTGTATATACCGAAAGATCAGTGGGAGTAAGTTTGTTTTCTTAGTTCTATATGTTGATTACATTTTGCTTGCTGCTAATGATTTAGGCATCTTACGTTAAACTAAAGATTTTCTCTTAAAGAATTTCGAGATGAAAGATATGGGTGAGACATCCTATGTGATAAGAACTAAAATATTCCATGATAAATCACAAGGATTGTTAGGATTGTCTCAGAAAAACTATATCGAACGAATTCTAGAGAATTTCAAAATGGACAAATGTTTAACTGGAATTGCTCCAATTCAAAAGGGAGACAAGTCCAGCCTTATACAATGCCCAAAGAATGATGTGGAACGAAAATAAATGGAATCGATCCCTTATGCAAGGAACGAAAGATTACATGCTCATGTATAACAAATCCAACCAGAAGTTGTTGGATATTCTGATTCAGATTTTAGTGGATGTCTTGACAATAGAAAGAACATTTTTGACTATCTTTTCCAATTATCTGGAGGCACCATATCATGAAAAAGTGCCAAACATTCTATTATTGTTATATCCACTATGGAAGCAGAATTCGTGGCATGTTTTGAAGCCACAATTCAAGCATTATGGCTGCGGAATTTTATTTCAGGATTTGGGGTTGTCGACACCATTACTAAGCTGCTGAAAATTTTCTATGACAACTCCACAGCAGTATTTTTCTCCAAAAATGACAAATATTCGAAAGGTGCCAAACATATGGACATAAAAGTATTTTGTCGTTAAGGAGGAAGTCCAGAAACAAAGAGTGTCAATTGAAGGTATTGGAACTGCTGATATGATCGCAAATTCTTCAACTAAAGGTTTACCGCCAAAGGCTTTTAAGGAAGACGTTCCTAGAATGGGTCTTGGCATTGGTAAAGACTGATGTTTATGATGATTGTTACACTCTGAGCTCAACTGATTGTGTTTCTGAAATACATTACCTGTTTCAGGATTGTGTACACATGATGTTATGTTTGAATTTATTGAAACAGGATCATCTCTATGAGATATGACTGTAGACCATAAAGAAATTTATGTATATTATGGACCTAGTGTAATGGTTTGCTAAGTATTGTGGTATATGGAAGGGAGTATGTTGAGTAAATAATATACAACCGCCATAACCCATATTTAGTATATTATTATACTATGGTATTATGATGAACATGAAGAAGAGATTTATCATCTTATGTGCGCACTAATATCTTATACTATTAAATGTTAATGATAAATGTTTGATTGGTCCAAGTGGGAGAATGTTAGAATTTGACCATATTAATGTGGCCCATATCAAATCTGTTAATTACATAAATTGGGTAATTATAGGATTGACCAACATTATTCTGGGTTAAATCAAATCTACCTAATTATTATGTTAATTGAGAGATTAAATACATTTAATAGTTAATTAAATCTCTACCGTTCAACTGGCTATTTGATGGACGTACCAGATTACTCATTAGGGTTTACGGAAAACACAAAATTAAGTATTTTCCATCAGAAAGAAATACCGTAAAATTAAGTAAGAGTCAAGAGGGAGAAATCAATTTATTCTCTTCAAGTTTATGCTTATGGCTCAACCAAATTCCGCATCAGGTATGTCTAAACTTTACGTTATTAGAATTATTAGAATCAGGGCCCAACGTTGCAAAATTGGCTCAATTAAGGGTCTACCATCAATTTTATAGGTTTGATTAAGAGCTCATATAAGGACCTAATGTTGATGAGAGGCCCTTGATTAAACTGATTTTGCAACGATGGGCCTTGATTTCAGCTTTTCTTAACGACATAACCTAAATTGAGCATTTTCATTAACATTGTACCCTTATTTGAACACTTAGCCTAAATTATTTTTACTCATGTCTCTTTCCTCTCGGGGGAAAAAAAAAAACACCAAAATATTTTTCTAATACAAATCTGAAACTATTTGTACACTTGATTCATTGTATTACACAATACACAATTAAACACGTTAGCATTATCAACTTGATTAAAAAATCAAGTCTCTGGTTTAAGATAGGTAATATAATCAACTAATTGTTATTATGTTCTTTTGTTCTTATTCAAATACCTATCAAAATAAGCTTTGTAGGAAATTTTACTATCTATATAACTATATTCCACTTTTTTAATTAAATAAAATAAATAAATGTTTATTAAAAGTCAAAATTGATGTAGGGAGAAATAAATATAATCAAAACATTAAAATCACCTTAGTCAATAAACCATTTCATAAATAATGAAAGTCATATAATTTATAATACATACTAAACATGAATAAGTTTTGTAAGCTTTCTTAATGAGTTATTTTAGTAACTATGGGGCTGTTTGATAAACCATTGAAAATTTTCATTCCATTGAAAATGAAAATTTTCAAAGATTTATTTTTTTAATATGTTTGATAATTAATGTTCAGAAATCACTTAATTTAAAATTTTCAATGAAAAAGCATTGAAAATATAGTACTTAATTTAACAAACAGAACCTAAGTATTGTGTTGATAACAAGCATCATTCATGAAATAGTTACCAAAATTACATAAAATGAATGGCCACATATAGCATTTTTTTATAACATACATAACGTTTTTAGCAACGAATAATATAAATTTAATAACTTCTATTATTTATTAAATAGTTACCAAAATTACGTATGATGAAAGGTTACTGAATCTATGATCAGTAAATGTATAGCTTTTTTTTGATAATTTGGATAATCTTTTCAGTACTTTGATATTGTAAATTTGATAGTATCGATTATTCATGGAAACTGTAACAAAAATTACTTATAATAAATGGTTCCTGAATTAATTGGTACATGTATAGCTTTTTTCAAAAATACCTAGATTTTTTCAATAACACCCAAAACTATTGATGAAACGATATTTACTTATAATAAGTAGTTACTGAATTGCTTGATAAAATTATAGTTTTCTAATATCTGTCATAGCTTTTATAGTAACCCTATATTTTTAAATTTGATGACCTCCGTTATTGATGAAATTGTTACTAAATTTACTTTTAATGACAAATTACTGTGCATTATGCATAAAATAATTATTAAAGTACTATAGAACCTCAAATATAGATTAATAATCAAAATTACTTACTAAATTTGTTAGTACACATATAACTATTTTGATAGCCTTGATAGCTTTTTCAGTAATTTGATATTGTAAACGTGAAAAAAAACTAATTTAATAATGAAATAGTTAAAAAATACTTATAATGAAATGTTACTAAATCTGTTATATGTATAACACTTTCGAAAACCTCCATTATTAATTAAATATATTCCAATGTAATTATAAAAATTACATATAATGAAAGGTATGCTCAAATGTTGTATCATAAAGTGACTAAATTTAAATTGTGGCATTGTCAAATAAAACTTTCTAAAAAGGCTAAAACTTCAACATCGAGATTTTGAGTATTCGCGTGTAAATTATTCTTCTTTGAAAAACAATCATTTGAAATGCTTTTTATAATATAAAAATCAATATTCAAGTGTCGTGTCTCATAGTGAGTAGAACTTATTGGAAAGTGCGCTCGGCCAAATAAAGTTTTTTGAAGTTTGAAACCTCAAACTTTGCAAAATCAACACTCAAATATCGTGTCTCATAATGAGTACGGCTTATTGGAAAATGGGCTCGCTAAATAAAGCTTCTAAGAAGGCTAAAACATCAACTTCTCATAGTTTGTGTGTTTGTATGTAAAATGGGAAATGATAATTCTGAATATATTTTTTGCGAAATCAATGATGTAATGCCTTATATCGGAGTGAGTAAAGCTTATTGGAAAATGGACTCGCGAACAAAACGTTCTTCAAAACCTAAAACCTCAACTTCGTGATTTTGCGCGCTTGGGAAATGGTCATTTTAATTGCACTTTTGTGGAACCAATGCTCAAATTCCATGTCTCATAGTGAGTAAAACTTATCAAAATTAAGTTTTCTAAATAAAGTTTTCTTTGAAGTCTAAAACCTCAATTTCGAAACATTATTCTTGAAAAAACGCTCATTTCGGATGCATTTTTTTATGAAGTCAATGTTCAAATGTCATGTCTCTGAATGATTTGACAAATGATATAATGAAAGGTTCTGAATTTGTTGTTACATATATACTTCCTCTATCTCAGATTGAATGTCACTTTGTAATTGAATAGCACAAAGTTTAAGTAAATGTGATATTTTGGTAGATGCTTCACAATTATGCCCTTTAAAGTGATATGAAGTGTTCGGTCTGATAACAAAGTTAGTGTTTAAATGAACAGTAAGGGTGTAAAAGTGTTTTCCATTTTAAAAAAGTTAACATTATTTTGAAATATCCGAAAATAATAAGGTAAACATTCGATATGAAACGGAGGGAGTAACTTATTTCATAACATTTATAACTTTTTCAGTAATTTAGTATTTGTAAAATTGATAATATATATCAATTATTGATTAAATTGTTACCAAAATTACTTATAATTAAATGTTATTGGATTTGTTGGTAAATGTAATTCTTTTATAATTATATAATTTTTTTAGTAACTGTGTATAATAATTTGATAGCCCGTTACCTAATTTATTTATATTGAAAATTTACTAAATTTGATAGTTCACGTATAGTACTTTTGATAAAATATAGGATAATTATTTGATACATATCGTCCGTGAAGATTTTAGACTACAACCGGGTTAAAAAGTTGACAAATACCCCATTCATAATTAATTATGTATTTTATATTGAAAACTATTCACTAAGTAGACACATGTCAAAACTTTAACCATGCATGTGTTGTCTGCTAAAATTCACTAATAATTATTGTATAATATTCTTATTCTTATAATATATGATTTTTCAGTAACTTCTATTACCAATAAAATGGTTAATAGTACTGAACTTATAACAAAAAAATTCGATAGATTTATTCTCAATAATTTGTAAGAATTTAGACAATAATCTTTTCAAAATTAACAACAACATTAACATTACACAAAATGTCAATCAAAACTTCAACCCCACGTGTGAAACACGTGATAAATTACTAGTGTGTTTATATATATATATATATATAATAGTAAAGTCACGTGCGTTGCATGTGTGTTAATAATTTATAAAATATATAATGAAATAATAATGTAATAAATAATATATGTTTAATAGTCTTATGAAAGTTCTCATTGCTTATTTTTTTTGTTGATTTCCATGACAGCTGCTTGAAATGAACACAAAACATTGGAAGGAATTTTGCAATTTTTATGATGGATTGAGGAATTGTTCTAAAGTGATATCTACTTCTTCCATTTTTTTTTTCTTATGATGTGGATTTGTCACTTCTTTGATTTCCTTTTCCATGGGTTAATATCCTTAATAAATAAAAAAGAATGTTACATAAATTAGTAAATATCCTAATTAATAATAAACAAAACTTACATAATTTAGTATATATATGAGATGGTAATTATAGTTGTACATGTGTTAATGTTTTATAAATTATATAAGAAATAAAATAATTAAATATAAATAATAAATCACATATTAATTTGTGATATATAACATAACAAATATATAATAAATTAATCTTTATAAATCATAAATAATAAACTAATGCAAATGAAATAAGTATAAGTATATAATAAATATATAAATTATGCTTAATAGTCTATGAAAATAAACTTGTCATTTTAATTCTTTTCTACTTTAATTTTTTTGTTGACAACTTTTTTTCATTTTCAACAAAGTTATCATCAATTGTGACTAATTTAGCCTTTCTTGTAGCTCTTTTCATAGGTTTTTCATATGCTTGTTTTGGTAGACCATACTTGAGCATAATTAAGTATGCATATGTATTTCCATCTTTACTTTCATTAACCTTTTGTCTCTTATTGAGCTTTTTCTTCAGGTTTGTATCAGTCTACTTTTCCTTTTCAATTATTTCGACTTTTGAAACAACAAATCCCAACTTTTCGTTGCCTTCGATCCCAACAACAGGTAAGAGTTGACAAAAATAAGAACAATAACTTTTCCTCAAAAAATGTCTGAGCTAGGTAAAAGTACCCGGGAGGTCCCTGTACTATACGAAATGTTGATTTTGGTCTTTGTACTTTTTTTTTCTACAAATTCGTCCCTCTACTATCAGAACCGATCACCCGAGATCCCTCACGTTAATGAGCTGTGACAGACCCGTTAAACTTGCTTACGTGACAGACCCTTTTTTTATTAAAAAAATAAATTTCAATAAAAAAATATATTAAAATAAAATATTAATTTTTATGCCACGTGTCACATGCCATGTTAGCAAATCAACAACGTTAGTGCCACGTAAGCAAGTTTAACGGGTCTGTCACGGCTCATTAACGTGAGGGACCTCGGGTGATCGGTTCTGATAGTAGAGGGACGAATTTGTAGAAAAAAAAGTACAGGGACCAAAATCAACATTTCGTATAGTACAGGGACCTCCCGGGTACTTTTATCGTCTGAGCTATCCACGATATCTTTTAAGCGGCGATCAATTGTTTCAAATGTTTTTGCCACAGGTGCTTCATCCTATATGATCAATGCTGCCTTTTGCAATAATTTTGTAGTTACATCTTGTTTTGAGAAACCACAATAATATGTGTCTTTAATATTTAATGGTCGAGCAAATCGAGAATGCGACACCACGTAGTATTGCAGCTGCTACTCCGAGTGTTGTTGTAACAAATGTTATGCTGCCTGTTGGTCGTACTTGCACAAGTATGGCACGATAAAGGAATGATTTACCTATTCCGCCTAGACCATTAAGAAAAAAGCACCACCTTTTCAAGAGTTGACTATTTCCATTATAATTTTAAATGCTTCCTGTTGTTTAGGATTTAATTTTATGAGCATCATAATCTGCACGAAGAATTCATATTGAAATTTCCTCCATTATTTCTTGACAATCGTTTTCGTCATTTTCAATAGAATCAAGATGAAAGTAGATCATAATCAGAGATGGTCTTTTCCCCATACCTTAAAAGATAAAAAATATCAATAGTAACAATATATTATTCAGAAGTTAAAATCAAAATCTTGTTTCATCCATTATATATTTATATTTATGAAATCATGATATTCATACATACCTTCTAAAAAGAAATTGATACTTTCAAATGTTTTAGATTATGGTGGCTGCAGTATATTCTCTTTTGAAATTTTCAAACATTGCTTTAAAAAAATTATCCCATAGTCTTTTGACATTTTCAAGATTACATTGGTACAATATTAAAGTAAAGTGGTACTATTATTTGCAGTGATTTGCTTGATATTTTGATGTCAACCAACCTCACCATTTAAAAAGAGTAATGGATATTGAAAATGATCATAACATCCATAATAGTGCATAACTCTATGCTGCTCACCTAAATGAGCATGAACTATGATATTCCTTTCAAATGGATTATTTGAATTATATCCTTCAACCCATATAGCAGCAACCTGATCAGCTGATGGGACGATTATAAACTCGTAGATCAAAATTAGCATTCAACGCGATATGAAGTTGAAACTCATGAAAAGAATGAAGGTCTTTCAATCCCTGTAAGACTTTTGCATAAAGGTTTTTTTCCATAATTTTCATCCGTATCTTCACAACTTCCGTACTTATATTTGGATTAGGCTGTGATCTCATCCTATTTTGGAGCTCATTATGAGTATCAAAGAAATATAATTAAAAATAATGTGCATTATTTTCTTGTGGAATCAATGATGGAAGATTATGGTAAATATTTACTTGCCCTCTAAAGGTATAGATGCTTTTTCTTGAAGATGCAAATTCATGATCTAATCTAACTCCAAAAGATGTGAATGCAAACATATTGTTTGTATGAGATATATATGATATTCTTCTGAAATTCAATAGGCTCCGTATTGTCAAAAGCATAAAGCTAATATAACTGATCTGGAATAGTGATGGTAGCTAATTTGACTTTTACCACTTTGACAGCAAGATGAGGGTGTTTCGTATTCAACACCCTCAAAATTTACAACATGGTACATCTAAAATATTTACTTCAGAAATAAAAAGAGCATACAATGTTTCTCTCTTAAAAATTAAAGAAATTAATATTAGTTAGAAGTTAACAGAATGTAATGAATTTTAAACATAATTTTTTAAATGACTAATAATATTGAGGATTACTTTATAAACAATATACATTGTCCCTCGTATGTAGTGGATAAAACTATGCATAAGCAATCACTTTTACGTACTATGTTTTTCCTTAAGACAATCGGCTATAGTTAGCCTACTTGCTTGAATGTATGTATTTGTTCTTCCAATTGAAAGTTGAATTCTTCTATCATCTGCAAAAAGAATTTGAATACAGTTAGATATGTATCATTGTTTATTGAAAGACTCCTTTTCTTGCTAAAACTATCTCTTGCTATGTGTTTGTTACTAATCAATTTGTATATTCAACGAACTAATTGAAGAAAACAAAATAATGAATGTAATATTGTACCATCATATTAAAGGGAAGAATGAAAAATCAATTACGTCCAAGGAAATCAATTACCAAATCCTTTTACAGGTCCTAAGTGGTGCAGCCTGCAAGGTAGAATTGTCAAAAGGTAGCAATATCCGCCATGGCTTTTCCCCTGATTGTTGAATAATACAAAAAAAGTAACAATAAATGATAGCTATATAATTTATGGAACATGCAACAAATTTTTCCCTTCTAGTGGATGGTTTTCTCAAAATTATTTGCAAATTTTTAAATAATACCTATTCTTAGAAAACCTAATAGTTTTCAAACTCCTTTCTCTTTGATTTTTTACCTCGGCTCGAATCGTTTGAAACAATCCAACGCTTCATGCCAATTAGACAACAAATACATGTACCTAAAAACGTGAATAGTCGTCAATAAATGTGAGAAAATAGCTTGACCCATGACGTGTTTGAACATTCATTGGACCACAAAGGTCCGAATGAATTAATTCTAAAGGATGATTAGCTCTTGCAGCCTTACCAAAAGGCTTTCTGCTTGCTTTTCCTGCTAAGGGAGACTCACATGTACGAACATTGACTTTTGTGAGAGAGCCCAATATTGCTTTTCCTGCTAAGCGTTCTCTTGCAAGTCTTTTCATCCTATCTTCGCCAATATATCCAAGTCTAGAGTCTCATGTAACAGAATCACTGTTTGCATTAAAAAAAACCTCATTTGTGGAATATGAATCCATTTTATTGTCCTTTAAGTCCAAACTAAAGAAACCACCAATCAAAGTACCATGTCCAAAAAATTCCTTTTGTAAATAAATATATACCCAAACCATCGTGAAGCATAGCTAAAATTGAACATAGATTACAACAAATTCGAGGTGCATAAAGTACATCGTGAAGCAACAACATGTATCCAGTGTTCATCCTTAGCTAGTACGAACCCATTCCAATGACTTCCTGTCTTATTTTGTTTCCAAGAGTGACATACTGAGTGCCAATTGAAACTCGATGATAATCTACGAAACCATCTTTATAATGCACTATGTGCTTGTTTGCACCTGTATCAACAATCCAATTAGGAAGAAGTATAAAAAACAATACTGTAAATAAACCTACTTGTAAACAATTTCAATAAAAAAATCTTACAATTCAACCAGACACCCCTACTTGTAAATCAAATTTGTATAAAATTGTAAATAAACCTAATAAAATGAAAAGAAGTATAAAAGTGAGTGTACAAATTGGTTTGAAAAATAACATTTTCCTAATTACCGATTCATAAGTTTTGCCTTGACTATCGAGAAATTGAAACTATATGCTACTTAATACATATCTTTGAAACCAACACTACACCAAAACAGGCCTATAGTAACACTTGCATTCTGTTGTAAAATGTACAACAAATGTTTTTAAAAAGCAAAGGCAACACTTTTCCATGTGTTTTATCTGCCCCCGTCGCCTTTTCTATATAAAAACACTTATATATGTATGTAGCATTACTTTGAAAAATGTTGTTAATTATGATGTATAACAACGCTTATAAATCCTTTTAAAACATCTTTCAAAGTGTTGTCAAATTATATGATATACAACATATTTTAAGTGCTTCTAAAGGTCATTTATAGAAGCGCACACACCTTTTGAAAACATTTCAGAAATGTGACCAAAACATGTCAATTATAACATATTAAAAGTATTTCCAAAAGTCATTTATAGAAACACAATGGTATGAATTAAAGTCAATAATTAAATGCTTCTAAAAGGTAATGATAATTAAAAAAAAATGTAAAATAAGAGTAATAGTTCATTTCAATCATTAAAACACATGTTCTGGCACTATTACAAAGTTTAATGAGTTCTCAAAATGCTCAGTCACAACAAGCCTTACAGATATGGTTTGTCCATCCAAAACAAGCCTGAGTCAACAACCACTGTCTGCTAGAGCTCTTGTCTGAGTCTTTTCATCTCTGCTTCGACATCATCCTGCGATGTCTAAAAAGATAATTATCATTTTCCATCCTGAATCGGTTTAAATACATATGAAACCAAAGTGCATAGCTTTGTGATGTGGCAAGTGTGATGTAAACAACCATTATAAATCGCAGAAGAAAAAATACTACCAAAACAGCCATTATAAATTGTTTATAGCTTACTTGATTTCCATCTCTTCATACAGGGTTTGGTTTGGAAGTTGGGGCCTATCAGATACAACTGCTAATACTACCAAAACAATTATTTTGTGAGTAATGGTAATTAGGGAAAAGAGGCTGAAAGGTAATGATGGATACAAGTGGAGGCAAACCTCTATTTCTGGGGTTATATGCAGGAAAAGGAAAAGGAACAGGAACAGAAGTAAAAGCTATATTTAAAACAAAAGTAAGAAGAAATTACCTCATTCACTGCAGTACTCACACTTGAACATAACCTTGGACAACAAGAACAAGTCAAGAAGAATATATAAGACAAAATATAAGCTACGTTATGAACATGTGATCTATGCATTCTGTTTCTTTTAGTATAGAAGCTAACAACTTCAAATTACCTGTAAAATCAAACCACCCTGAAATTAGTGAAAATTGGCAAACTATTAAAATCACATTAAAATTTTAAAACTCGACCAGATCAGATGACCTTGAGACATTGATGAACAAAGAAGCCATTTAGAAGATATCGGCTACATACATATACCAGCTACCATTTAGATGACCTTGGGACATGATGATTCCAACTTCCAAGCAACTACTTGAACCTGTTAAGTTGACGAAGAAAATTCAAATTCAGAAAAAAATTAATAACAAGCAAAACTTGGGAAGTCAATTGACCTATACTCCTTGTTCCATGAAAGATCATGTTTTTTAAACTTTACTTAACCAAAAGAACATGTTTTTTTTCCCTCTCTCTTATTTACCTCAAGCAGAGTAGCTCAAG
>AWWV01010937.1:0-78571 GCA_001974805.1 Corchorus capsularis
TCTTATTCGGCGTGTCATATGGATATTTAGTTGCACCTGTTAGTCATAAATCATAATCATGCATTGCAATCATTAATTAGATTTAGTTTGGTACATTTACATAACATAAAATATAAAAAAAGGGTGGGTTGTTGGCATTCATAGCTTTCAGATCAAAAACAAAACAACAGTCGTTGCTTGATCACAATTACATTGGCATTTTGATTACAAAAATCAGGGAGTATTAGTCCTTGCCAGGATCATTTCCTGTTTTTCTTGTCTTCCTCTTTTTGGCACAAAACTACACTATAGGAGTTGATAGAGCTCAGAACAACAAGTTTTCCTTTTCTCGAATCACCCGTCTGTTCCATTTCATCACAGCAGCTCGACAGTGCTTTCATTGGATTTGGACCCTACAAGTCAATAGGAAAGAGAGAGCAAAGAGTGGCAAATGTGCCCCCCAAATTCAAGACTAAACACCATCAATTGGTGTAAGCCAAAAAGGGTCGGAGGGCTTTTAAAAATGCAAAACAAAAAAAGAACAGTGCAGCAAAACTAAAGGAAACAAGGAACATGCAAGGGGCTGTCAAGCAAGCATGCACCCGAGCGCTGAAGGTCTTTTAAAAGACCTCATGTGCAGGGCTGTGCATGGGAGGAATAGTGAAATCAGAGTACAAAGCAAGAGCAGAAAAATAATAAAAAGTTTCACAACAAGATACATGCAAGGGAAACAGCAGACAAACATGAAGATTATTTTTGCTTTTGGTTGAATTTGGAAAGGGAATCAGGATTAGTTCTTGATCCCTGAACTCCAACACAACCATGAGATCATGGCAGGCAACAATCATCTACTATTAAGACAACAAGGAATACAAAACAGTTCTCAACCAGGTGGGAAACATTAAACAGGACATGGTCACACTTCCATAATGTTTGCTCCCTGCATTATTAATCTCATAGCATATTTCAGCATTGCATATAGAACATTCACTTGGCAGCATACATTGTACAAAGTTCATCAATTCATAGTATTTGGCATATCAACAAACATTTAGGCATTTTAAGTCAGCATTTCACATTTTAAAGAGTAAGCTTCATTTTCACATGCATAATTCAGTTTGAAGGAATTTCATTCACAGATTTTCAGAGGTATTCCATAGTCAGCACCATTATCAAGCTCATTGCAAATTCAAGTACATTGTTAATCAAAATCTGATTTTCCTTTTAAATTAGTCATCAAGCATTTCTTTTACATATCATAATTAGCATTCTAAGCTCAGAGTTAAGCATGACAAGCAGGGCAATCAGATTGCAGCGAACAAATCAAGGACAGGGTAGTAGAAATGAGACATCCATATCCATTTTCATTTTAAAAGTCACAAAAAAACTAACAAAAGTAGAGCATATCTCATTGCATTTGCAGGCAAGCACTATACATCCAAAAAATCCAAGAAGTATTCTATCTGCATATTGTATTTTCAACATCCATTGCATTCCAAGCATATCATCATAGATTCATACAATCACACTCTTCGCAACATTTAGGTATCCAAATTCAAGCTTTCTATTTCATTCATGCACACGTGCATATTTTCTTATAATCATCAATAAAAGAAGCATGCATCTCATGGTAACAAAGCCAAGTACATCATCAAGCATAGTAAAGGGAGACAAAAACAGGTTCGCAGTAGTTAAATGGAAAGCAGAGGTACCGAATTCAGGGCATACCCTGTTTCAGCAGCATTTAAAAACATCAAAAATAGAGAATCCTGTGAGGCCCAAATAGGACAAAAACAGCAAAGCAAATAGAGGCGAACTGAAGACTGAAGCACAATAAAACAACAGACAAAATAGAGGAGGGAGAAAACTTAAAAGGCCAGCTCACCTCACACGTGCACACCTAGAATTACCTGCAGAAACAAACAAAAACAAAGATTGGTGAGCAAGTAAAGCGAAAAAATAAATAGAGGAAGGAAGGACAGAAACGAGGGGGGTGAACAGGAGGAAAGAGAGGATAGAAAAAAAGAGAGAGGGTTTTGGAGGAGAGTTTCAAGAGGGGTTTTTTTTAGGGTTCAAAAGGGTTCTTAGCTCTTCGAGTCATTGTTTTTAGTTTTCTTAAGCCAAATACACAGAAAAACTACACAGAAAAGATCATAAAATAATAAGAAGAGTAACTACCTTAGATTTTCCGTCGAGTCTCGAGTTGCCTTCCCCTGTTATTCATTTCTCATGGAGTCTGAATTTGCTTTTGATTGCGTTTCCTCGCTTTTGAGGTCTATTCCCGTTTGTTTCGAACCGATATCTTAGGAAGATGAAAGCTTTAGAGGTCTATGGCGTTTTCCACCGGAGTTGAAGTACTTTCGGTCTCGGGGTGACGATCTCGACGATTTTTTTGGTGTTTCAAGGTTTCGGGTTTCGGGTTCCTGTTGATAAAGGAGGTATCTTGGGTTTTGTCGGGGTTTGCTGGAGGCGTTGACGGTGAGAGTGGAGGCGGCGCTGCTAGGTTTAGTAGAGGGAGGAGACATCGAAGGAAGGAAAAGAAAATGGAAGAGAGAAATGTATATAGCGGCGGTGAAGAGCTTGGCTGGTGGCTTAGGTGACAGAGTTGAGGGCGGCGTTGGTTAAGGGTTGGTTTGGGTTTCGGATAGGCCAAAGTTGAGGCATTGTCGGGCGGTTTCAGAAGGAACCAAGGTTAGATTCGGAGAGAGGGTGAAGAGATGAGCAAATCTGCAAAATTTGAGCTTCAACGGTGGAGGTTTGAAACTCCGGTGCGGTGGTCCGACTGTGCCAAAAATTTCAGACCGGTGGGGTGACGGGGCGGTTTAAGAAGAAGAAATGGTTTGAAGAAAAGAGGGCTAGGGTTTAGTATTTATACTAACCCACTAGACCCGATCCGAGACCTTGACCCGACCCGTACAGGCCCACTCCATTTTGGTGACCTTTCTGACTTGGGCTTTTTAACTTTTTAGGCATTTGGGCTTCTAATTTTGGTATGCATTTGGGTTTCTTAATTTTTGTCTTTGGGCTTAGTCTAGTTTAAGGTTTAGTCTAATGTTAATTAGTTTTAGTAATAAATTGGTATAAAAAAGTGAAATTTTAGAGCTAGTTTAATTTCATATTTTAGTTTAGTTTAATTGTTAATAGATTAATAAAAATTCAATAAAAAAATGTAAAGGATAGTTAAACATGTGCATCATATTTATTTCTTGTATAATTGTTGCAAGTATAATTCGTCATGTAGCTTCCAGAAAAATGATCCCGTGATGGGAAAGGAGGACGACTCATTCATGCGTGTCTGAGTTTGTTCGCCTTCTCCCGGAGGCTTGGAAATTTCCAGAGGTCGTTTACCATTTATTGGGAGGCGGCCGAAGGTGTTCCTCGTATAATTGATGGGTAATTAATCTCAAATTAGAATTTTCACGCATCATGTGCATCCATGCATTTAAGAGTCTAGTGTATCAATAAGTTAAGAATCATAGAAGAAAAATCTAAAAAAGGGAAAAGAAATAAAATGGGATCAGTCAGAAAAGTAAAAAGGGTAATCAGAGTAATTAAGTTCCAAAAAGTAAAAAGGCAAATCAGTAATTAAGTTCAATAAGAAAAAGAAATCAGTGATTAAGTTCAATAAGAAAGATATAATTAGTAAAAGGTAAAATGACAACTAGTAAAGAGTAAAGTGATAATCAGTAAAGAGTAATAGAAATCAGTAAATCAGTAATTAAGTGAAAAGAAATTAATCAGAGTCAAAGTAGTAGTAATCAGTAAATTAATAATTAAGTAAAAAGAGATTAATCAGAGTCAAAGTAGTAGTAATCAGTAAATCAGTAATTAAGTAAAAAGAGATTAATCAGAGTCAAAGTAGTAGTAATCAGTAAATCAGTAATTAAGTGAAAAGAAATTAATCAGAGTCAAGGTAATAGTAATCCGTAAATCAGTAATTAAGCAAAAAGAGATTAATCAGAGTCAAAGTAAAAATAATCAGTAAATCAGTAATTAAGTAAAAAGAGATTAATCAGAGTCAAGGTAATAGTAATCAGTAAATCGATAATTAGGAGTTAAAATGACCAGTAATTAAGAGTTGAGTGGTTAATTAGTAAATTGATGATCAAAAAGTGAGTAAAATTAGTAATCAGTAGTTAAGAAAGGAAGCAGAAGGGACTAATAAATAAGTTAAGAAGAGATTGATAATTAAAGTGGTAATTGAGATTCAAAGTAAGAGAGTAGAAGAATAACATGTAATCAGTAAAAAGTGCAAAGGTATCTGAAAGGGTAAAATGGTAAAAAGTAAAAGGTAATCAGTAAAGGGTAAAATAGTAATTAGAAAAGAGTAAAATGGTAATCAGTAAAAAGTAAAAGAGTAATCAGTAAAGAAAAATGGTAAAAAGTAAAGAGTAAAGAGAAGAGTAATCAGTAAAGAGAAAATGGTAGAGTAAAGAGTAATCGGTAAAGAAAAATGGTAAAGAGTAAAGAGTAATCAGCAAAGTAAAACGGTAAAAAGTAAAAGAGTAATCAGTAAAGAAAAAATGGTAAAGAGTAAAGAGTAAAGAGTAGAGTAAAGAGTAATCAGTAAAGAAAAAATGGTAAAGAGTGAAGGGAAGTCAGTAAAGAAGAATGGTGTGGAGAGTAATCCAGTAAAGAAAAAATGGTAAAGAGTAAAATGTGAATCAGTAAAAAGTAATGGCAATCAGCAAATAATAAAATGGTAACTAGTAATCAATACAAAGTAAAGAATAATCAGTGAAAATAGTAATGGTAATCAGTAATTCAGTAAAATGTGAGTAAAAAGAAAAGTAAAGTATGAAAAAGGTAAAGAATGATAGTCAAACAAGGAAAATGAATAAAAGAAGAAAAGTCAGTTTTTAAGAAAAAAATAAATAAAAAGAGTTTAAAGGCATGAAAATATAGTAGGAACCAAATATGAAAACCCACGGTTAAGTCTAGACTAGTCAGTGCCGTCTTTTGACGGGCGTCGTGGGGGTGCTAATCCTTCCCCACGCGTACCCGACTCCCGAACTTTAGATTCTGGTTAGTAGACCGTTTATTAGGTTTAGTGTTACCTTTGCCAAGCTAGGGTTAACATTAGGCCTAATAATCTGATAGGTGGCTAATCACACCTAGGTTGAAAAAAGATTAGTGGCGACTCCCTTAGTTTTTAGTTCTTTAAATCGTTAAACGGTAAGGGTTCGGAGACCCCGGACCCGGACGTTGCGACAATGGGTAGCAATATAAATGTGATTATTGTTGTTCGATCGGATTGTGACCGGGCTGGCATCTTCCTCAGCATTCAAAAAGTTTGTACAAGAAAATTCTCGTAATTTAATTCCAAATTCCATTAAATTGCCTAATTAACTTGCAGACAGCAGTGAAGAGAAAACATGATATTTGTGTCATAGTTTCCATTGTGCTTGATCTAGAATTGAATGATTCTTACTTTTGTAGAGTTCGTGAATGCATTAGCAACTTGTTGATTCTTTGGATGAATATGTTCGTCAATACACCATATTCCTTGATAATCCATACGTACATGGCCAAAAGCTTGGTGAAAACCACGAACAAGGCAAAGTGATTCTGCAGCAGAATACAAACCCATACTCAGATTTGAAGCCACCATCGTCGAGTTCGGGTTGTGGACTCATCAAAACCAAATCCATATACATTGCGGTCTTGAGCTGAAAATATAAGAGGCAATATTCTAATGGCTTGTTGGTTGATGGGTTCCAAAAACTTATACTCCCATTTCGTTGATAGGATTTCCAATTAGCCCAAGTCCACAAGGCCTAAAACCCAGCCTGTTCGCTACAAGGATTATCAACAGGACTAAAACTGAAGAATGAAGCAGGACAATTTAAAGCAGCAGTTTACAGATTTCTTTGTTTAATTTTCTTATTTAGGTATTTTGTATTGTATTGAGCTTATTGTAGTATCATTATAGGGGATTACATCTAGCACGTGATCCCATAAGGATTTGCTGTACTATCTTATAGACGTTGCAGCAAATGAAAGGAAAACAACAAGAAATATTTGAAGAAAAGATTCCTCTTCTCATCCCTTTCTTCTGTAATTCTCATCCCTTTCTGTTACTTAAAATCGTGGGGGCTAAGAAAGGTCTATCACTGGTGCTTTCATTGACCTTCCGCCGTCACTATGCCGCCAAAGCCACAGATACCGTCTGAAGAGGCCATCGCTGCTCAGGTCGCAGCTCTTCTCGGTGCTCAAATCCAAGATCTACAAACGTCCCTTGACGCAAAATATGCATCTTTGGATGCCAAGTGCACAACCTTAACCTCTGCAATTACAGAGCAACATTCTAACATCCATGAACTTCACACCCGAGTTACAAAGCTGGACAAGCAGACCCCTGACTCACCTTCATCTTCCTTATTACCCTCTCATATCCTTCAATCATCAAAGTCGGCTCCTTTTCCCTCTCCACCAGAAAACATGGGTATTAAGAGCCCAAAAATACACTTATCTACATTTGATGGCATTAACCCTTTGGATTGGCTCTTTCAAGCAGAGCAATATTTCGCCTTCTATGCCATCAAGCCAGAGCAACGCTTGGGCCTCGTTGCCTTTTTCAAGAGCGCTGTTGCTCTTAGCTGGTTTCAATGGCTACATAGAAATAATCTATTGACAGATTGTGCATCGTTTGCTCAAGCATTGGAACACCGTTTTGGACCCTCCTCTTATTTCAATCATGAAGCAGCTCTTTTTAAATTGAAACAGACATCCATTATGGCCCATTATAGAAGAGAGTTTGAGAAACTAGCCAACAAGGTTGATGGTCTTCCGCAGAGTAGCCTTCTAAACTGTTTTCTTAGTGGTTTGATTCCTCAAATCCAACGAGAGATGGCGACCATGAACCTCAAACATTTACCGAGGCCGGCGACTATGCAGCCTTGGTTGAAGAAAAACTTGCTGATTCTTATTCCTGTGTTTCATACCCGATTGTTGCTCCCTTTCGCACACCACCAACTAAACCTCCCTTGACCTTACCACCACCTAAACCACTGTCTGCAAACCCAACACCAAAATTACTACCTTCCTCACAACAAAAAAAACTTACCAATTTCCCTATTAGAAGGCTATCTCCATCAGAGATGCAAGTAAGGAGGGCCAAAGGACTTTGCTTCAACTACGATGACCAATACAAACCAGGTCACCGTTGTCGCACAACTCCGTTTTTACTCTTGCAAACGGAGGAAGACACCGAGGATCCACCGGATACGGATTCACCTTCGGCTCTTACTCTGGCTTCACAACCTCTTCAATCACCACAGCAAGATTTTGATGAAACCGATCCCTCTTTATTTCAGGTCTCTTTACACGCCTTAAATGGGTCTTCATCATGTCAGACAATGAAAATGACTGGCTTTCTTATAGGGCATAAGGTGCGTGTACTCATCGATTCTGGCAGTACGCACAACCTTGTGCAACCCAGAATAGCCAAGCAATTGGGCCTACGTCTAGCGCCTGCGCCGCCATTCTCAGTCGTGGTCGGAAACGGTGAAAAGCTCCATTGCACAGGCAAAGTACCGTCAATCACTATTGGGCTGGAAGGGCATGGTTTCACATTGGATTTGTTTCTCTTGGATATATGGGGAGCCGACGTCGTTTTGGGAGTGCAATGGCTTGCTCAAATAGGCCCGTTTATTGCTGATTATAAGGCCTTATTTATGTCATTTTATGATCCATATGGTAATTATATTACCCTTCATGGGGATAAGCCCACGCAAGTCAGCCCAGCTTCTTGCCAACAACTTCGAAGACTTGTTCACATGGACTCTATCGCTTCAACCCATTTATTAGCAATTTCAGAAATTGAAAATTCTTCAAGTTCTTCTCAACTTCTAGCACCAGAGACCCTTCAGCCTCTGCTTTCTCAATACCAGGCTGTTTTTGCAGAACCACAAGGGTTGCCTCCATTTCGGCAACAATCTCACCATATACATTTACAACCAGGTACATCTCCGATCAATGTTCAACCTTATCGATATCCACATTCCTAGAAGCAAGATATGACAGCCATCATTGATGATATGCTCAAACAGGGCATTATACGACCAAGTGTGAGTCCTTTCTCTTCCAAGTGCTTTTGGTTAGGAAGAAAGATGGCACTTGACGCTTCTGCGTGGATTACAGGGCCCTCAACACGGCAACAATCAAAGATTGATTCTATTCCTACAGTTGACGAGCTCATTGATGAACTACATGGAGCCAAAGTTTTTTCCAAACTTGACTTGCGAGCCGGTTATCATCAGATTAGAGTCGCTCCCGAGGACATTCATAAGACGGCTTTTCGAACCTCAGATGGACACTATGAGTTCCTTGTCATGCCCTTTGGGCAGACCAATGCTCCATCGACATTCCAAGCCACCATGAATGAGGTATTTAGGCCTTATTTACGCCAATTTGTCCTTGTTTTTTTTGACGATATCTTGGTTTATAGTCCATCTATGGAGGCTCACTATGAACACTTAGCTACGGTACTTCAACTTCTAGTTCAACAACAGTTTTATGCCAAGCTTTCCAAGTGCACATTCAGGCAAACATCCATTGAGTACCTCACTCATGTAATTGGAGACCAAGGAGTGCATGTGGATCCATCTAAGATTGCGGAAGTGACAGTTTGGCCCACCCCCACCAATTTGAAAACACTGCGAGGTTTTTTGGGACTTACCGGATATTATAGGAAGTTTGTCAAAAATTATGCTCACATAGCTGCCCCCCTTACCAATTTATTGCGCAAAGACAACTTCCTCTAGTCACCAGAAACAGAACACTCATTTCAGGCCTTGAAGACAGCCCTCACTACAGTCCCTGTCTTGGCCTTACCAGACTTTTCGTTACGTTTCTCAATAGAGGCCGATGCCTCGAATGTGGCAATTGGCGCTGTGCTCACCTAAGCAGGCCATCCAGTGGCTTATTTTAGTAAGAAATTGGGACCTCAAAAACAGTTGGCTAGCACCTATGTGAGAGAGTTATATGCCATCACTGAAGCTGTCCACAAATGGCGTCAATACTTGATTGGAAGGCCGTTTATCATTTTTACGGATCAGCAAAGCATTAAGAACATAATGAACCAAACGGTTCAAACAAAAATGGCTTGTGAAACTTCTTGGGTTTGAATATTCCATCGAATATAAGCCGGGGCGACAGAACCATGCCGCTGATGCTTTATCCAGATGCCACTCTCTGCAAGCTACGTATTTGGCTGTGACTCAATCAATTCTATCTTTCCTAGATGATTTGCGCAATTTTTATCTTCAAGATGAATATGGGCAACAATTGTGGGAACAAGCTTCTACAAAGGCAAAAGATGGTTTTACTGTAGCAGATGGGCTGTTGTTCTTCAGAGGTAGAGTATTCATACCTGAAAAACATCCTCTACGAGCTTCTTTATTGGAAGAGTTCCATTCTTCTCCAACATGAGGACATGCTGCGGTGAAGAAAACTATGGCTCGTTTGGCAGCTAATTTCCTTTGGCCTAAAATGCAACAGGATGTTGACACTTTCATTAAGCTCTGCAGCACTTGCCAACAAGTAAAGTATGAGACTTCCAAGCCTGGGGGACATTTAACTCCATTACCTATTCCATCACAAATATGGCAAGACACTTCGATGGATTTCATCACTCACTTGCCCTCATCCGCTGGCAAGAATGACATTTGGGTTATTGTTGATAGACTCTCCAAGTACGCCCATTTCATTGCTCTGCCACCCACTTATGATGCTGCAAAATTGGCTGAGATTTTTTGCAAAGAGTTTTGCAAGTTGCATGGAATGCCTTCTACCATAGTCAGTGATAGAGACCCAAAATTCTTAAGCACTTTTTGGAAGGAGTTATTCAAGCTATAGAGGACTAAATTGCTGCATAGCAGTGCCTATCATCCTCAGTCGGATGGGCAAACTGAGGTCCTTAACAGATGCCTTGAAACATATTTGCGAAGCTTCGTGAGTGAGAAACCTCGGCTTTGGACCAAGTTCTTGCATTGGGCAGAATACTCATACAATACTTCGAAGCATTTATCAACTGGTTTTACTCCTTTTGAGGTTGTTTATGGAAGGCCTCCACCCTCTGTTCTCTCGTACTTACCTAAGACTTCGAAGGTAGCACAGCTTGAGTCTAGCTTGATGGAGAGACAACAGGTTTTGAGCATGCTTAAAGTGAATTTGGCAAGAGCCCAAAACAGAATGAAAATGCAGCATGATCGTAATAGACCTGAGAAACAGTTTATGGAGGGAGACTGGGTGTTCTTAAAACTTCAGCCATATCGACAAGTCTCTGTTAGCAAACGGCCATCTCAGAAACTTGCGAAGAGGTATTTTGGACCCTTCAAAATACTTCGCAAATTGGGTCCAGTGGCTTACGAGTTGGAGTTACCATCCGAGGCAAAGATTCATCCGGTCTTTCATGTGTCTCTGCTCAAAAAATGCTACGGTTCTCATACTGACCAGTATGCTCCATTGCCCAAAACCTTTGTGGAAGATCAACCAGTTCTGGAACCAAGCGCCATTCTGAATTGCAGGACAACTATGCTCCATGGTGTTGCAACTAAGCAGTACCTTATACAATGGAAAGACCTTGCCACTGCTGATGCTACTTGGGAGTGGGACGAAGACATGAAAGCTAATTATCCTCTCTTCATCCTTGAGGACAAGGTTGTTGTTGCAGACCATGGCAATGATAGGATTTCCAATCGGCCCAAGTCCACAAGGCCTAAACCCAGCCTGTTCGCTACAAGGATTATCAACAGGACTAAAACTGAAGAATGAAGCAGGACAATCCAAAGCAGCAGTTTACAGATTCCTTTGTTTAATTTTCTTATTTAGGTATTTTGTATTGCATTGAGCTTATTGTAGTATCATTATAGGGGATTACATCTAGCACGTGATCCCATAAGGATTTGCTGTACTATCTTATAGACGTTGCAGCAACTGAAAGGAAAACAGCAAGAAATATTTGAAGAAAAGATTCCTCTTCTCATCCCTTTCTTCTGTAATTCTCATCCCTTTCTGTTACTTAAAATCGTAGGGGCTAAGAAAGGTCTATCACTCGTCTACCGCAAATATGCTCAAACAAACCAACCCATTGCAACAACCAACCATCCTCACATCTGCCCTATGCCTACTTATAGGGAAACCAAACTCTTGAGAGACTTGAGTGTTGGTGCAAGATTTGCCTCCAAGCAAGGTGGAAACTTGTCTTTGGTATGCAGTTCCAAGAATATTCTGGTAAGTCACTGATCTGATGATGATATATATTGTAAAACTGCTGCTAATTTTACACTCATGAAATGAAATACCCAAATTAGGCCCTCAGGAGGCCTCTCCAAACTAAACATCAGGTTGGGCATTTATGAAAACATGAGTGAGTCTGATGAATTTTGAAAATGGAGATTTATAGCCAAAGAAATGGCAGACAATTTATAAATGGCAAGCATATATATTATATTCATATTTTGTATCATTTATTGTATGGAAATGATATTTACAGTCTTATATTAACCTGTTTTTCCTGAAATGGAACCGACGACAGGGTTTGATCTTCTATGGTAAGACACAGAAGGGATTCTGATTTTCAATTAAGTTTACAGTAAATGAAAGGATTTTTTTTTTCCATTTTCTGCTATATATGAGTATGACAATTCAGATATATCATATGGTATTTGACAGTAACCATCAGCTGATAATTAAGTTTGGAAATAAACAGTAATTTTGTTGGTTAATCTTTTCCTGTGTGCCAAATTCATGCTGAAAAAGAACAAAACACGCATTCCTTCAGACAAGCTACCCAAAAAAAGAGAATTTCTATCCAGGAAAGCCTAAAAGATCTTAAATCGTGTAAGAAAGGCCTCCTCTGCTTTGGTCTGCACACATATTCCCATTTAACCTTCCCAGAAATAGGCAGAAGAATAACTTAATAACTTTCTTGCTTACCTTAGTATTAGAACCAACAAGCAATTCATTCTAAGCCAATAAAAGGAAAAATCAATCCCACAATACTATATCTTACCCTGGTGAAATATGGTTCAGGGGTACACAGACATTCTACTGTATCTTTCAGGATTCCATGAACTTCAAGGTCCTAAACAAATGCAAGAGCCAAAGATGGTAGCTACAGATATATTACTCGAGAATACTAAAAACATCAAAAACAATTCAATTTATACTAGTTTTACCTTGGCTAAATGCGCAATTTAGGTATTAACGTTTGCCGCGAATAACAATTCAGGTACTGTCGTTAGTCATTGTGTCAATTTAGGATCTAACGTTATCGGTTTATGTCAAATCAGGATAAATTGAAAATGGGTGAGGTACACCCGCTGACGTGGATGACACGTGTATAACATGCGCTGACTTGGATGACATGTGTATGCCCACATGGATTTTTCATAATTTAATAAATAAAATAATGTAAAAATATATAAAAAAAAAAAACTTTTTTTTATGCTCTATTGTACTAAAAACACCAATTTTCAAAAATTCATTCTAGAATAAGATCAAAACACTCTTTCTCATGAATTTATCAAGAACACCAAGAACATTTAAAATTGCAAGAACAGGAAAAATTGCCAACAATTGAACCGAAAATTATAACAAACCCTCTTCAAGCTAAATGCTGACTTGAGCCAAAATTGCCAAAAATTTTGCCTCTATTATCCACACTAATTGCAAAGGAAAAGAAAAGAGACCCTGACCTTTTGTCAAAAGTTTCCAGAAGAAAAAAACAAAAAGTATGTATGATCCTTTACTATCTTCAAATCTGCCAAGCTGAAGCAGCCAAGCACTTTCACTGAGACAATCGAGCCTCATAGACATCCAAAACTTTGGCAAGTTTCCCTTCGTTTTCTTCCACAACTGCAGGGTCGGTAGTCGCGCCTAAAATTAACTTGCCAGCTTTGAAGATGCAGGGTCGAACTGGTGGGCTATCCACACTGAAGAAAATAAAAGGAGAAGAAAAAAACAGGCCATGAATTTGCAGCAAGTCTAAACAATTTAACCTGTCAAACAAATTAAAACATTTCAATTCAAACTTTATTTGGCAGAGGAACACACATGACAGAGGAAGCGAAAGATGCATCAGATGGCATAAAAAAAAAGATCAGAATTCAAGAGTCATGTATAACCCTTCATAGATTAAATTCCAAATGGGAAAAAAAATGGAACTTTGATCAAGATTAAAATAAACTAAACATTATATTTCTAACTAAAATTTTCACAACCCAGTCGTTAAATTATAAACTTGACTTTAAAAATATTCATTCTTTTAAACGTTAAACTATTTTTGAAGAAAATTAGAATCAACCCATTGATTAACTTCCAACAAAACTAAGAGCTAGTCATTAATTTTGTAGACTCATGTTTAGAGAATAGGAAACAATCAGCTTCCCTTAACGCCTCCTCTCTCTCCGATTGCCCACCCATCTATCAAATCTCTCTTCATCGCTTAAATTCCTCAACGATCTCCACTCTCAGCCTGTTTTACAAGATTGCTTGGACCCCTTTGATGACAGGCTGAGTCGAATCAATGAAAATAATGGGAGCTTTTTTAGATGAGTTTGTGGAGAAGCGAAGCAGAGGCGGCGTTGGTTTGAATGAAATCGGGGCTAGGGTTTCGGTTTAAGGGGGGAGTAGGAAGAAGGAGAAGAAGAAAATAGAAGGAAGGCGAAACAGAGGCGGTTTTTGTAGTTTGTTTTCTTCAAATCTGAAATCAAATCTGAGAAGGGAAAGGATTCTTCAAAAGCGAGAAGAAAATAAACTTTGGAGAAAAACAAAAATTGGGCTTCTTTTCATTTAACTTCCGTTTTTTTTTTAAAAAATAAAAAGCTTTTTTTTTCTTTAAGCTCTTTTTTATTAATTTTTTCCTTTACTGCCATAAAAATTATTTTTCAGATGACACGTGGCTATTAATAGCCACGTGGATTGCCTCACGCGGGGAAATTAGCGCGTGTTTTGCCAACAAACGGGACCGTCTGATTTTAACCTATTTTGACCTATTCCGATAACGTTAGATCCTAAATTGACACAATGGCTAACGACAATACCTGAATTGTTATTCGCGACAAACGTTAATATCTAAATTGCGCATTTAGCGGTTTTACCTTATATCCACAAGGTTAGACCTCCATAATTATGAGGCTGTAAGTTGAGATTTCCAGCATCTTATGAGGTAAAAATTGAAGAAATTGGATTATGGCATACATTTTGAATGAATGATAATTTCAGGTTAATTTCAGGTTTGGGTATACCTCAGTGATGAGGTTTGCTCCTTGAGTCATCTTAGTTCAAGTGTTTTCCCTGTCTTTAACAATTTCAGCATGGATTAGAATCTGCAATTCTTCTAATGAAACTTAATTATGGTGAACATGCTATGTAAAATGCTAATTAAGACTGTAACGGCCATAACTTTAGAGAGGATAAGATTTGCAACTCTCCAGATCACTTTGTTTTCAGGTCTTGATGAAGCACAACGGTAAGGTACGTATAATGAGATTTGCTGCCATTAAACTCAATTGCTGGGGCAAAAGCTAACTGGGACAACCCTCTTTAGGACAAAATGAATGTTATTGCATCTAAAGTAAGAGCTTGTTGGCATCAGACGTCTAATTGAACATAAAATAATCTTCAAGTAATCAATCAGTTACAAATCATTGTCTCGATTATTCAGGTCTATACTTTCAGTTACTTCCAAGTGTTTAACCATTATAGCCAACAGTTTGAAGCTGAGGATTAGGACGGAAGAACTGCTAGCTCCCCTTCAATTATTTTCCCATAAATCAAATAACTCATGAACATACTTAATTGCAGGGATTGGGACTAGTGAACTATCTATTATATTTCATATAGTAAACTACACTTGCTTCAAGACACATGGAAATTAAAATCTCAAGAGTGTTCAACAAAGTGAGATTTAACTACTCAAGGCATGAAATTTTCCCCATTTTGGTCCCCATAACATGTTGTAGTACACCAAAAGATGAGACAAAATTAAAGAAGTACCCATTACAAAATGCAAATCCTATTCTAAGCGGAGAGTTGCAAAGGATTTATCTGCAAAACCCACCAAAACACAACTTACGGTAGCTGGCGAGCTATCAAAATGGCTACCAAATCAGCTTGCATATCAATTGCTGATAAGTTAAGAAAAAGAGTTTTCCTGCACCAAGGGTATCGGTTGATTGATGCTATTTCAGCTCATGCCTAATGATCAATCACAACGCAAAAATTCATAAAAAAGGTAACATAATAAACTAGGAAGGAAACCAGCGCATAATGACTATAAGTGCTCAGCTCAGGAGATACTGCCTTCTTATGATCTTGGACAGTCTATCATGATCAGCTGTATACATTCTGAAAGAATCTAATGCTAAACTTTCTGCTATAGATTTAAGACTGTTAAACATGTGTGAAATAACCATCAAGTTGACTTTCAAAAGGAAGAAAAATGATAGCAAACCTTTCCGATAAATATATGCAACTATGCAACCAGATAAGCAGAACATAGGAATTAAAATAAAAATTTCCCATTTAAACAGCTAATTCAATATTTTCTCATCCTAAGAGTAGAATTGTAAGAAAATAAATTGACATGAGAAACAACTAATTTACTCTAAGATACTCTTGACATGAAGAACATGCTCATAAGGCAAAAGCATCTAATTTATTTTGCAAAACCTATGAGCAGCAATTCGTATAAGCTAACAGGTTATGTTTTTGAGGTTTATAGAAATATTTCCAGCATTTAAGAAAAGTCTTTCAAGTGTTTGATAATTGTCTCCAAAGACATCAAGGGATATTTAAGGCCCTAGCTAATAGTGCGCAGTATCAACTGAAATGCATTTCTAACAACAGAAATCAATTCCAACTTTCAATGCATCTAAATGAGTACGCATGAAAAGTAGATTAAAGCAATAACCCAGTACGTAGTTTCGTATTTTCATCTGAGGGTGGAGCAAACAAGCATAGTTGCAATTTATTTTTGATTTGATTCAAAAATATTCAGTTTATCAAATAAGTAGGCATGATGCTCAAACTAATTTAAATGCAATAGGAATAGCAATGCAAATAATACAAACGCATTAAGTAGAAATAATGTGTGTATGAATGTGGAAGACAAATAGCTGTACAGTTTTCAATATTTCTGATCCTGATTGTGAGCATATTTTCAACAAAGCGGAGCCGTTGCCAAAGCAATTCAGGACATGTTCAGGTATTTGCAGCACCTTGTCATACCCCATACTCCATACTCATCCATAATTGGAGCGATTCTGATGGACATAATTGAGGTAAATCAACTAATTGGTCCAAGATTCTGCAACCCCACACTTCTTCATCATCCATATAACACAGTCACAATTATCATAGTTATCCTAATCCTCTTTGTTGGAGATGTATTATCAACTATGTATGTATAGGGGTTAAACAGAACATATTGAATTTGAGGATTTGGGTCTGACAAGGATTAAACTTCTAATAGAGTCCACATCCTAGCTATAAGGATGGAATTTTTAGGAGATGAGAAGACAAACATGATGTCGTCTGACAGGGTATATAGATTTGCCTTGGTACGAGGACCAATAATTAATAATAATGAATTGAAAAAACATATGAAAGCAAGACTCATGGCTGATAATAATAGCCTAATAAAATTTCCATGGAATCCCAATATAATAAAAAAACTCAAATTCCAAATTTAACTTAAGTGCCCAACAAAGCAATACTAAGTCTTCGGTTCCACGACTAGAAGAAATGAAGAATTCCCATAGCCTTAAAAAAAAAAAATTCAGAAAGAATTTGGTGAAATTAAAGTCTCAAAATCGGCAATCACATTTCTGGAGAAATCTAGATGGTCACGACCCTTCATGATCCTGAGTCTTCGGAAAGATTCATGTTGAAGATCGTATAAGATTTCATGTTCTAGGAGTAGTTCTCTACCTTTCCTTGTATAACAGATGGGGAACCCATTATCAAAAGAAGCAAGGTGAATCAACTTTGTCCATGATGATTCCTTCATCATCCATATAACACAGCCACCATCGTATCTACAGGCTGCAGTCAAGAATCCATCCAAGACGCCCAGCCCCTTGAGTTTCATATTCTTATTATTATTATTATTATCGGGTAAATTAAGATCGATCTTCTTCAATCTCTCTTGAGCCAAATCAAAGGTAGAAATTACATGGGTGCGATTTATTCGCCAATATAAAAACCCACCAACTTGGATACTTACATCCTTTAGATCAAGGAAAATCATAAAAGGACAAGGTTGTTCAATGGCACTCTTGGTCCAGCCATTGTTTTTCAGGGAGAAAACATGAAACTCATAAATGTCCTTAAGCAATAAGATTTTGTAGTCTTTGGTGGTTGAATCATAACCAAATCCAGCTCTCACACATTGTCTAGTATTATATGGCTGTGGAACAACAACTTGGCGAGACTCTGCCGTGAGAGGATTCAACAACAGCAAGATCCGATTGGTGATGCATTGCCCTATGCGAATCCAACGTAGGAGACACAATAAGCCATGGCAGGAACCCACTATTTCATACCCCGAACTTTGCTGTTCCATAGCTGGCGGCAATGCAAGGAGATTAGTTTCTCCGCGATTTCTGTAATGTCGAAGCTATCACGGCCTGGAGGAAGATCATTATAGGATTCGGGATTTACTTTGTAAAGGGAATTGGGGAGATCATTATAGGTTTCGGCGGGATTTAGTCTGTAAATGGAACTGGATTTAGCGAAGCGGAAAATTTTCTGGGGAAGAGAGGGATTTAGTTTGGCTTGAATGGCGTGCTTGTCAATGAATTCAGGGTTTGACAAAAAAGAAAACCAGAACTGGTTAAGGTGTTTGAATCGACCAACAGATTTGGCGGGTAATCTTACGAATATTTCCATCATCAAGTCATCCGGAATGTGTTTGCCTGCTTGGTTTTCTTCCCACTCTCTTCTCCCATTCCTCTTCGTTGGAGCCGCCATTTGTAGTCTAATGATGGATGCATCCGGCAGGTTTCCTTGTATTCTACCATTAATCAAACAAACATGTTTACCTGTTTGATTTTCTTCAGATTCAGTTATCCTAGTCCGTGGAGCCGCCATTGTTGTATAATGGATAGATACGGTTTCTTCGGATCAACAAGATACGTTGAAACTTTTTTTTTTTTGGTGAGAAGATTGAATTTTTCATTTGGGTTTGACAAGATTAAACTTCTAATCACCTAATTAAAAAAAATAGTCTCGAGCTGAAGCCCAAAATAAAAAATACTCTACCAATATCTTTTGGATTCAGCATAGAAGCTCAAACTTCACCTAATTAGGGTTTGGCGTGACTCGAGTCCAATGTGGTTATAGCCTTAAAGAATATCTGTGAAATTCGCAAAAAAAAAAAATAAATAAAATAAAAGATACTTTGCATTTTTAACATTTGCATCAAAACTAACTAGATATAGCTATATATAATCCTCAAACTTGATCAAGAAAAAAAAAGGAGTACATAATTTTTGAGAAAAAGTAATTTCATTAAACAATGAAACGAGATTAAACGCTAGAAGGCAAACTCTCGTACCGCACAAAATCAACACCAAAATGTGCCAACCTATGTGCTACCATATTAGCTTCCCTATGAATATATGTACAATTTTACAATGATGAAATAAAGAAACTAGCTCCCTAATTTCGTAGATTAAACAACCACCACCCTCCCACCACACTGGAGAGCCCTTCACAATCTCCTTGACAGCAAGCAGGCAATCGCTCTCAATGATGCATTCGTCCAACTCATATTCCAATGCTAGTTCAAATCCAAATAAAATGGCATGAACCTCAGCATAAAAAGGGCTGGACACAAAACTTAATCTCCTTGAAGCACTAACAATGACCTCACCCCTATTATCTCTTAGTACTACCCAACATTATATTTGTGGGTTAAACCTAATTATGTTAATTGGGAGAGATTTAATACATTTAATTAATAGTCAAATAAATGTCAACAGTTCAACTGGCTATTTGATGGACGTAAAAGATTAAATGACTACATATATAAATTGGTCCTCCCTCTACTCATTAGGGTTTACGGCAAATAGAAAATTAAGTCTTTTCCATCAGAAATAAATACCGTAGAATTAAGTAAGAGACAAGAGGAAGAAATCAATTTATTCTCTTTAACGTCTAAACCTATACGTTCTTAGAATTATTTATTCATGGCCTATAAAGATCATTCATGTTCTTATGTCTTAAGATTAATTTACATTGAAAGAAGATATGAACGACGATTCATCATGAGATCCGCAAACAGCACATTGACTATCAACTGCCATACCCCGATGCTGTAAATTGAGCTTAATTGGCAGCAAATTCCAAACTGATCGCCATAAAAAGTATCGAGTCTTTGGTTGTATATGTAAATTCCAGATTCGACTCCAACACTGCCATTGCAGCTTGTCATCAATACTAACATCAGAACCCAGCAGTTTTATGGCAACGAAATAGGTTGACTTAACCAAAAAAATTTCCCATTGGAGAAGCATTCCAAATGAAGCTATCCAGTCGCGGCATCCTAAGAATTGGTAAACATAAAATTCGACCAACATCCTCCTCAATTACCACCGCTAATAATTTATAAATCTGCCATTGCCTCTCATCAAAATCCATCCGAGACCTTCATATCATCAATGAACAGGCCATCCTTTGGACTTGGATTGGAGCTAGGGAGTGCATCCAACCATTTTCCACGCCAAAAGTCAACTTCTCCAAACGCTATTCGCCATCTAGACCCAGCGGTATCACCTAATGACCCTCCAAATGAATTGGATGGAATATGTCCCGATGAAGCAGTAAAGAAGTCTCCATTTGGGAAATACTTTGCTTTGAGTAACCGAAAGCAAAATGATGTAGATTATGTAATAACCTCCAGCATTGCTTTGCCAAAAGTGCTAAATTGAAGGCTTCAAAGTCCCGAAAGCCTAATCCCCATTCTTTATGGATGGGTAGCGATATAGATGTGATATTGTTGTTCGATCGGATTGTCACCGGGCTGGCATCTTCCTCAGCATTGAAAAAGGTTGTACTACTTGAGGGAATGATAGAATTGAAGGATGGTTTGTCCATAAAAAGTATTGTACTGTACAATATCCTATCTCACCCCCCAAATACACTCAAAATTTATATACATATACATGAAAAACTAAACTAGAATTCCTAACAACTCTAGACGATGGCACTCGATTGTTTCATCTAACAAGGTAAACATAGTAGAAAGGAAAAATAATGAATTGAACCACATAGATACACTGAGACTTATAGCCAAAATTTTCCAAGGAAATTCTCGTTATGCAGTTCCAAATTCCATTAAACTGCCTAAATTACATGATATTTGTGTCATAGTTGCTTCGTAGTTAATTACCCTGTTTTGTGCTTGACCTAGAGAGGCCAACAAAAGTTTGTAACCTCTTGGTTTCTTGACTACTGACATTGAATTCCTTATTACAATATTCTCATCTATAAAAACAGGGGGGAAATGGTACTAGAGTTTAATTACCTAATCTATACTATACTATTTTCAACGTAATTTTATAAATGATTCTTATTTTTGTGGAGTTTGCGAATACATTAGCAACTTGCTGATTCTTGGATGAATTAAATTTAACATTTTATGCAAAAGAAAAAAAATCAGGAAAAAAATATTTCACAAAGAAATTGTGTGAAAGTGAAACAAAAGAATGAGATCAATGCCCCCATTTCTCCAGAGCCAAATAAAAAATCAGGACTGAAAGTACGTAATTTACTTAGATCCCATTTTAAAATTGCTTAGAAGAGTAAAGTGGAAAAGTTATAATGAACTGAAACACATATCAAAGCAAACATTTGTAGCCTAAAAAAGAATTTCAAGAAATTCCAATAATGAACAACTCAATTCCAAATTTAACTAAACCAACAAAGCATAGTGAGTCTTGGTTCCACAACTAGAAGAATTCTCATATCCTTGCAAAAAACAAAGGAAAAAAAATCAGAAAGAGTTTGGTGAAATCAAAGTCTCAAAATCGGAAATCACATTTTTGGATGGTACTAGAGGGAGTAGACTGTCTTTGATGGTGAGTATTCAATAAGATTTATCTTGAAGATTGTATAGGATTTCCTTCTCATTGTGTTGCACAAGTAGTGCTCTGCCTTTGTTTGTATAACAGACGGGAACCATATGCAATCCAGCATACGACGTCGGACTAGGAGGGACATCATGGACTTTAAGGTGAATCAACTTTGTCCATGATGATTCCTTCATCATCCATAAGTCACCATGCTCATAGGATGCAATCAAGCATTCATCCAAGACGCCTAAACCCACAAGTTTTTGATGCTTGGCTTTGGGTACATTAAGATTGAGCATCTCAAATTTCTCTTGCGCCAAATCAAAGGTAATAACATTGGAGTTATAATCTAGTCGCCAATACAAAATTCCACCAACATGGACACTTCCATCCGATGGACTAAAGTTTGGTATAGGAAGACGACGTCGTCTTTTGGTCCAGCGATAATTTTTCAGAGAATAAACTTGGAACTGAACATTCCTGTCATTGAACACTACGATTTTGTAGTCTTTGGTGGTTGAATCAAACCCAAACCCAGTTCTGTTGAATAGTTTAGTTGCTGTATTAATGTCATCACATGGATAGGAAAGAAGAACATGGCGAGACTCTCCAGTGAGAGGATTCAACAACAAGAATATTAACAACTTATCATCGATGTAGTTCCAAATCAAACATTGTAGACACAATAAGCCATTGCAAGAACCCACCATATGATACGACAACCTTAGTTTTTGATCCATAGATTCCGGTATTGGCAACGAGACCATCTTCTCTGCAGGATCCTCGTTATAGGTTTCAGGATTTAGTTTGTGAAGGGAATTCGCCACGAAAGACGAGCGAAAAAGTTTGTGGTGGAGAGAGAGATTTCGTTTGGCTTGAATGGTGTGCTTGTTGACGAATTCGGGGTTTAACAAACAAGAATACCAGAACTTGCTAAGGTGTCTGAATCGACCAACTGATTTGGCGGGTAATCTTACAAATATTTCCATCATCAAATCATGAGGAACGTGTTCGCCAGATTCGGTTATCCTAGTCCTCTTCGTTGGAGGTGGAGCGGCGGCCATTGCTGTATACTGAATATGGATAGATTGATTGATAGATAGATAGGTTTTTTTATATTAAAAACATAATTAATTGAATTTGTGGATTTGGATTTGACAAGGATTAAACTTCTAATCACTCAATAGAGTCTAAGAAAAAATAAATAAATAGTGTCCAGCTAAGGCCCAATATAAAAGATAGTCTACCATTAAGTTAATGCTAGTGTGTGAGATAAATATAAACTGAAGAGTAAACAATAATTTTATATCATATTACGTTTAATTAAATTACTTTCATTAATAGGATTTGATTTTTAATTAACACATTCTATCAAATTTAATGTGTACGCATGAGAAGCATTGGTTTTCATTTAAGGATTCCCTAATTTGTAAAAATTTGCTAAGTATGTGTTTTAATTTGTTGTAATTGTGTATTTTGATACTTATTTGAGAAAATCTTGAAACATTTAGTTCATATTTCAGCATTTAGCCATCCAAAAAGGGCTTATTTAGTCTTTTTTAAAAGTTCAAGGGCTTAAACTTATTTGGCTGCAATTAGAGTTCAGGGGCTTATTTGGCTGTTTTGTGTAAGTTCAGGGACCTTTTTGAGCAATAAGCCAAATGTAGTCACTTTAATATTTTCCATCATTTTCATTAACCAAAAATAATGTAACAAACTAATCATATGACTCATCATTCATATTCCACCTTCCATCCCACCTTTTGCATTTTCCTGATATATTTGTTTATCAGTTATCAATCTTTTCTTTTATTTATGTCATTTCTTTTCTTTCTTTCTTATTTTTTTTTTCAAAACTCGGAGGGAAAATAGGTGGAATTGCAAAATATGATATGCAAATTAAAACATTAGTGAAGTGGCCATTTATTGGCATGTGACGCGTGTTGACATTGTTATTTATTTGCTAGTTTATCGGATATAGAATATCTTAGAGTGACTAAATTTGGTATGCTTTTGAAAATTGAGTGACTTGGTTGTGACAAATTAAATTTCAATCATCTAACTGGAAAATATGTCAAGGTTTTGTTACCAATGGTGAAATTTACTCTATATATAGATATATAGTGTGACTCATCACTAGAGTTGACAATTGGGCAGGTTCGGGTTCGAGCTCTGTAGGGTTCGGGTATTTTCATGTTGGGATCGGGTCGGGTTCGATTCGATTCGATATTCAGAGTCCAATCTATATTCGGCTCATAGCAGTTCAAGTGAAAGCTCTTTTTAAAGATATTTTTAAACAAAAATGATTGTTTTATATTTTATATTATAAGTTTATTGATATTAATATAATATAACATAATTATCAATTATATAAAAAAATTGAATAATTGTTAATAATTACAAACGAAATGATTAATAACGAAAGATCAGTCTCATACTCAGAGACATTCAGAGAGTCCCAAAAACTCGACCACTCGTTGAAAAAATGAAAACCTTTCTTCAGAAAGATTATGGTCACATTCACCGACTATTATTAAGTAGTGGTGGTAGAGTTATCACCAAATGAAGAAGTAGTCTAACAACTACAAATGCAGAAGTATTGATTACCACTCGAAATTGGGTATATATGGATATGAGGGTATGACTTAATGCTTTATATCATTTTAATTAAATAATTTATTTGTCATTTCTTAATGATATATTATTATATTGTTGCAGAAGAAGTAAACACTAAAGACAATTGGGGGTTTGGCCAAAAAAAAAAAAGACAATTGGGGGAGAAAAATTAAGCAAATCAAGTTAGATACAATAATTTTATTTAATATTAAAAGGAAATGTGATTAATTTTTTCTAAACAATAAAATCTTTTATTTTATAAATTATTATTGAATTCAAATTATTTCGGGATTTGGCCTCGAATTGCCTCGGGTTCGGGGGCTTTCGAGATGTTGAATTTTTTTTATTAACTCGGGTTTGATCGGGTTCGGATTCGAACGGGTTCATTTCACTAGCTTTGCTCATCACTTGCTTCTATATAGCATAATTTTTCCAATGAAATTCAAGCAATTCAATTCGAAATTTATACGAGTTAAAAACTTGCTTAATTAAAAATTTATACTAATTAAACAAAAAACAATTCTATTTTCTATGGACTCTTGGTTTATTGTCAAATGACTAGAATTCAATTTCTTATAACAATAGTCTCAAGTATAAAAACAGGGGAAAAAAGGTACAATTTACCTTATCTATACTGTTTATTTCAGTACTGTAATTGTATAGACAGATTCTTATTTTTGTACAGTTCGTAAATACATTAGCAGCTTCCTGCTTCTTTTTGGAAGAAATGAATCTTAAAAAAAAAAAAATGGAAACAATATATTTACAAAGAAATTGGGTAAAATCCCATTTCTCTCGAGCCAAATCAAACTATAGTTGTCAATGTAAAACTCAAGACTTTGAACTCTGAAAACATGAAATAAACTATATGATTACAAAAAAAAAAACGTTGATTTTCCCATTTATAATATGTCAATTTTATGGATTTCTCTCTATCTCACTCTCTTTCTTTCAATTTTGTTCTGGGAATAATAAAAACACTCAACTTAAGCAAATGACCATATATTTCACCACTTAGACCATTTTATGCACAAAGGAATAATGAAAACACTTATTATACAACTAATTATCAGATAGAGTTAGGTGAAATCAAAGTGTCAAAACCGGCAATCACATATCTGGAGACCGGAGGGCAAAACGGACAGTCCTGGAACAAATATCGGCATAGCGGACTGTCCTGGAAGGAGAGTTTTCGGTAAGATCCATCTTGAAGATTGAAGAGTAATTGATCCCTATTAACATGTAGAAGTAGTACTCTGCCTTTCTTTGTATAGAAGATAGGGTAGATACAATTAATATGATCATTGTAGCCAAGGTGAATCAACTTTGTCCATGACTGTGCAACCCTATTCCCCTTCATCATCCATATACCACAATATTCCCAGCGTTGACCCTCACGATAAGCTGCAGTCAAGCATCCATCCAAAGCGCCCAGCCCCATAAGGTTCATATCATTATTATTGGGTATATTAAGAATGAGCTCCTCGCCTTTCTCTTGAGCCAAATCAAAGGTATAAACATGGTTGCTGCAATCTAGTATCCATTTCCAATTCCAATATAAAACCCCACCAACATGGATACTTACATCCGATAGCGAATGAAGACGAGGTACCTCGTCAATGGCACTTTTGGTCCAGCTTTTTTTTCTCAGGGAGAAAACTTGGACTTCGTTACCTTGATCAAACATAATGATTTTGTAGTCATTGGTTGTTGAATCATAACCAAATCCTGCTTTATTAACACTAGGGTACTGATAAGGGTACTCAACACACTGATAGGGTTGGCGGTGAATGTGATACTCTTCTGTGAGAGGATTCAACAACAAGAAGCGCATATAGCCGACACAGTGTAGACACAATAAGCCATTGCAGGAGCCCACCATACGATACTCCAACCTTTGGTATTTCAAAGCTGACTGCTTTGGCAAGGATACCATCTCCGCGATCTCAGTAAGGTTGAAACTGTCACGATTGGGGGGAAGATCATTATAGGCTTCAAGATTTAGTTTGTAAAGGAAATCGGAGTCACATGTACACGAGCTAAAAATTTTCTGGGGAAGAGAGGGATTTTGTTTGGCTTCAAGGGCGTGCTTGTTGATAAATTCAGGGTTCGACAAAAAAGAATACCACAACTTGCTTAGGTGTCTGAATTGACCTACTGATTTGGCTGGTGATCTTACGAATATTTCCATCATCAAATCATGGGGGATTTCATGAATATGATTTGCTGCTTGGTTTTTTTTCCCATTCTCTCCTCTTTTCTTGAGAAAATCCTCCTCTTTTCGTTGGAGCCGCCATTGTACTCTAATCAACTTTGGATAGTCTTCGTATTAAACATTAACAAAGTTTCAATTCTATAGGGTTATTTTCTTCCTATTTGAATCTGAACGGTTGTAAACTTTTAATAACTTATCACACCTGATCTGGCTCGAAGCTGTTACACTTCATGTAAACTCAATGTGTTTCGCTTTATGTGGGGTTGGTTAGTTTGTGGGTTTTATGCCATTTTATACGGACTTGATTAAGGTGGTGGGCTTGGTTAATTTATGGATTTTGTGCCACTTTATGTGGTCTTGGTTAGTTTTATATATACTAGATTTGGCTTGCGCTCTGCAGCGGGTCAAAAATTTTATGAAGGAATCTTTTTTAGGCATTCATAAATAATGAACACAAAAACTATAATTCATCGATAACTAAGTAGTATAATATTCACTTTACATATAGTTATGTGATTAAATGTAAGAGAAATAAAAAAAAAGAAATTAACAATAATAAATGAGAAAATAGTATAAAGTAAAAAAAAATATGAGGGATGTCATTTGATAAATAATCCAAATAAGAGAATGTTCGTTGATAGAGACGAAACATAAAAGTATGAATCAACTTAATCAGACAAATAGAACAAAAACTACAAAAATAAAAGTCAAAGCGTGAATCGTCCAACACATAATTGTAAAGGATTAGCATAAAAGCATAAAAGTATGAAAATCATTTGATAAATAATCCAGCAAAAAAATATTTATTTATGGAGACCAAACATAAAAGTCCATTCTTGAACCCTCCGCAAAATTCATTAATTAAACCCAGCTTTTAGGCCATTAACGAAAGTCGACGTAGATCACATAATAAGCTTTTAACCGACGCTTGAACAACCTCAATAGAACAAGTGGACAGAAACTTATACAATATTATATAGACCGACAATCGAGAGCACAAAATTTCAGAATTAATTATTTTTTAGAATTAAAACATTAAAATTGGCTTTTGAGTCCTTCATGTAAGTTGTAGATCATGAAATTACCTTTTAATAGACACTTGAATCATCTTGATCGGACAAGCAAAACAAAAAATAAAAGAATTAAAGTCGAAACGTTCAATCGTCCAACCTAGAATTTGTGATGGACTAAATAACATAAATTATAAAAGTATAGGTATCTTTTGATAAATAATCCAATAAAAAAATATTTGTTTATGGAGGCCAAACATAAAAATTCATTCTTGAACCCTCCATGAAACTCATTAATCAAATCCCACTTTCAGGCCCTTAACAAAAGTCATAGATCACACAATAACATTTTAACCAACACTTGAACAACCTCAATCGGACAAATGGACCGAAACTTATACAATATTAGATAGACCGGCAATCGAGACCACAAAATTTTAGAAGCATTTTTTAAAATCAAAACATTAAAATTGGCTTTTGAGTCCTTCATGGAAGTTATAGTCTTATAGATCATGAAATTACCTTTTAATAGACACTTGAATCACCTTGATCGGACAAACAAAACAAAAAATAAAAGAATTAAAGCCGAAACGTTCAATCGTCCAATCGTCCAATCCAAAATTTGTGATGGACTAAATAGCATAAATTATAAAAGTATATGGACCACTTGATAAATAATCCAGCAAAAAAATATTTGTTTATTGAGAACGAGACCCACCAATAGTAACTTTGATCAAAACTTCCCAAAACGCGCTCAATGATCAACAGAAATAACAAAAACACCGAGCACGAAAGTACCGAAATATCCTTGACAATTTGTTATTTAATGAATGTGATGAGATTTTTCAACTGATTTTTTGGTACTTTTATACTTCTCATATTATATATTGTTATATATATTATCTTTGTTAAGATGGTCGACGGTGTGGTTTGAATAAAAGCAACTTTAAAAAGTCAAAAATCACTTAAGCCAAGTTAGGAAGTGCATTTCGATTAAAAGCTAGTTTTGACAGCAAAATCTAACAAAACCTGAAAAGGTTTTACTTCCTCCATTCCAAATTAACTGTCACTTTAGCCAAATTTTTTCGTTCCACAATATCTGTCACTTTAAGTTACCAAGACAACAACATTAATTGCATTTTTACCACTATTACCACTCTTTAAAGATAAAGAGAAAATGTCATTCAAAAGATGTAAAATATTAATTGAAAAGTGTTATTAAGCATTAAACGACTAACTGGTGGTGCTCGCCAAACAATTTCTGTCCCACCTAAATTAGGAATTAGAGCATGATTTTCTCGATCTTCTAGCTCCAATAACCGATTGGCATAAGCCAATGGAGATAGAGGCAACATACAGACAGATTGATGGAAGCAATTGTCCCTGTTTCTCCAAAGCTCCCATAGAACAATTAAATATAAATTCAAGCAGTTATGATCACCTGCCTGTTGGTCCCGAATGTGGTGCTAGAGAGGGGTGAATAGCCCACTTTTCCAAATTTTTGTTCAAGTTTTAGTGCTTTCTACAACATAAAATATTAGAGCAACCAGATAGAAGAGAGGAACTAGTGGGAGCAATAAATCTACTGACTAAATAGAAGTTAAAACAAGTATGCAATAAATGAGTATGACAAAACTAATGAATGTGAAAGTGTACAGAATTATCAGTGAAGGCAGAGGGAGCATGAGAGAATGAATGGCATGGAATAAAGACTATAAAGGCAGCATAACTAAAAGGGATTAGCAAAATCTTAGCTTGATATGCGATTTATAGAAGTTCGGTCCTCTTGACCTACGTCCTCTACCTTGCCTCTTCCAAACAAGGATTTCCACCAAATTCACTAGTCCGATGTAGTTACGGGCCTACACCAAGCCTTTACAACAACCAAGTTTTCCCCAAGCTTGAATCAACACCGAGCTTTAACCCTAGCTCGAACAAGTGTTCCCCGCACTTAATCACAATCAAATTAACAAAGTCTGAAGTTTGTAAACTGATCCTAGTTGATCGAAATACACAAGGTAAGCTTCTAAGCAAGATTTATAAGGAAAGAGCTAAGAACAGTCTTGCAAAAACCAAGCAAATACAAAGGAATATAGTGATGTACCGCTTGGAAGAGAATCTTGAGAGTAAATGCTTTCTTTAGACTTCTTGAATGCTCAAAAACTTTTCCCAATGGTCATTTCATGCCTTAAATACAAATCTGTCAAAACTAGCCGTTGGAGCGCTTGTTTGAATTTAATCCCGTTATTTTGTCGTTTTCAGCCATTGGCAAAAACTGTCTGGTGACGCTGTCAAACTTCCTTGGTCCCACTAAATTGTGTTTCTGAATTTGTGGCACTAATTTTGCTCCAACTGTCTTCCTTCTGGATATGTCAGTTCTTCATATGCATATTCTTATTCTGGCATTAGTCCCACTAAATTGATTTTTGATTTATGCCTTGGACCAAGTCTTCTTCAATCTCATATGACTTGTACTCATTAAGCAGAGCTTTATTCGTAGTGTGTTTCTTTTATTATATTGAGCTATATGTAGATTGGTTTGCGCATAACCATACATTAAGTGTGTCACTCAGTTTGTCACTGTACACTAGATATCTTGGTTAGTCTCATTAATATAAAATGTTTTGTTATCATAAAAAACTATGGTGTCAACACTATCCTCTTGAAAAGAACATTCCAAAAATCCTGTGAAGATTGAGAGTAAATCCCAACTAGATATTAATATTATCCCCGTGCATTTGTGTCAAGTTTTTCGGTTTATGATTGGAACTGAGTAATTTCAATTCTGAGTAAAATTTTATCTTAGCAATCAAGTTAAATGGAAGGAAATATTGTTAGAATTATACGATAATGATAATATAACTAGATATTATCCCGTGCATTTGCATCTGGTTTTTTCGGTTTATGATTGGAATTGAGTAATTCAATTCTAAATAAAATTTTATCTAAGCAATCAAGTTAAATGAGAGGAAATATTATAAGAATTATAATTTCTATTTATTTAAATAATTATCTATTGGAAAAAAGAAATGAAGTTTTACTTTTATTATAATTCAATGTTGTAAATATTATTTGAAATTTTAAATATATAATAATATATATTGGTTTTCTTTCAACCAATCAACTTTGGACAAATATCAGCATGAGTAGAGTCAAATACCGAGCATACAGCAGTTTGGGGGATAACTTTAATAGTAAGGTATACATATATATAGATAGATATATATATTTACAAAATATATCCAAGACCCGACCTCTGTCCAAAGACGTCTACTATATGCACGATCAAAGAAACTTTTTTTTTTGGCAACAACACAATCAAAGAAACTTTTTTTTTTGAAAGGCAAAAATTTATTCAATATCAAGGGGAACAAGGGGTGTCTCGTTAAAACCTTAAGGAGGAAAAACCCATTGGGAAAAATCCTCAACAAGGAAAAAGAGTACACCTACCCTCAAAGAGAACAAGGGAAACAAAGAAAAGCTGAAGAAAGCGGAATCGCACCCGATCAACACAAAACGACAATCCCAAGCAAAAACCACAGACTAAAAAAGAAGAACCCCACCCAAAGTAAACCACTCCTGCCAATTGAAGACCCGACACTTAAGACCCAATACACCACCACGCAAGAGGTCAGCAACTAAAGCCCTACGAAGCAAAACAGAGCACCAAAGCGAAGCAAAAACATGAAGGAATCCAACAAAGGTACCGGTTAATGAATGCCTCCCTTATTCTAGTACAACAGCTTCCCCAATCGCCTACAAAAGGCCCAAAAGATGTCCCTAACAGCAACCTCATTTGGAGCATACACATATCCAATTATACAATTGAAACCACACTTTGAACTTCCAAAATTGCATTTGGACATAAATTTAGTTAAATAAATTCCATTAACAAGTTGGACATAAATTGGATGAAATTTATTGGAGGCATACCAATTTCCATTTAAAAAGGGCTAACATCTGTCCTATTGTTAACAGAAAATAAATAATTTTCATTAAAAAAAAGGGTAATTTGCTCCCTTTTTATAAGTCTGTGTGTGCAAATTGGTGATTTTGGAATTTAACCACCCATCCAAAAAGGCTAATTTGCTCCTTTTTACAAGTCTAGGCATGCAATTGGTAATTTTTGGAATTTAACAGTTCTATCCAAAAAGGTTAATTTGCTCCTTTTTACAAGTTTGGGTGTGCAATTGCTAATTTTGGAATTTAACCAATTTCCATCTAAAAAGGCTAATTTGCTCATTTTTACAAGTACAGGCGTGCAATTGGTAATTTTTTATTCATTTTTTTACAACTTTAAGGGCCAAGATATCTATGAAGGCCTATACTATTTCCTGATAAGACTTTGCAATTTAGCCAAGGAGAAAGGGTGACTGTGAATGCAAGAATAATAAGCGTAGAAATTTTAGATTTTAAAATATAGTCAAAACTTTGAACTTTCTAAATATATGAGCATAGTGATTTTGCGTAATCTTCTCTCAGACCTCATTCCATCTGCTTGAGTTTGATGAGTAGTGCATCTATTGTAAGGTTGTAAGTTCGCTTATTGGTATCTTAATATAGCTATGCATTCTGATACCGTGAGACTCATCACTGGCAACTTAATTTTCCATGAAATTCCAGTAATCCAATTCCTAATCCAATTCCAAATTTATGATTAGAAACTGCTCCCAAAAAAAGAGAGAAAAAAATAACACTTGCAAAGATTATTTTCAAGGAAAAATATAAAGCTCAAAAGAGTTGTATAAAGGGAATGGAAGATTACCTGCAGGAAATCTGAGTTATAACAAATTAATTAGTCCAAGCTTGTGCAACCCCATATTCCTTCATCATCCATATATAAAACTAATTAATGACAAAGAAAAGTGGGGTTCAAAGAGATCAAAGTCTCAAAATTGGCAATCATAGTCTAACAGGGTGTATAGATTTGCCTTGGTACGAGGACAAATAATAATCAATAATGAATGGAAACACATATGAAATTAAGCAAGACTCATGGCTGATATGATAGCCCAGTAAAATTTCCAAGGAACTCCGATATAACAAATAACTCAATTCCAAATTTTAACTAAAAAAAAATGAAAAGAATATTTCTCATACCCTTTAAACAAAGAAAAAAAAATCAGAAAGAGTTGGGTGAAATCAGAGTCTCAAAATCGGCAATCCCATTTCTGGAGAAATCTTGGTGAGGACCATTCATGACCATGAGCATTTGGGAAGATCCATGTTGAAGATTGTATAGGACTTCAATACTCTGTTGTAGAAGTAGTACTCTGTCTTTCCTTGTATAACAGATGGGGTACAACAGAAAAAAATCAAAGAAGCAACTATAGTGAATCAACTTTGTCCATGAGGATTCCTTCATCATCCATATAACACACTCACCATTGTACGAACCGTATCTACAGGCTGCAGTCAAGCATCCATCCAAGACACCCAACCCCATGATGAGTTTCAGATTCTTATTATTATCATCATTGGGTAAATTAAGATTGAGCTCCCTAAATTTCTCTTGAGCCAAATCGAAGGTAGAAACATTGAGGCAATTTAGTCGCCAATATAAAAATGGCATAAATACCACTTTGCACCCTTAAGTTTGTACGGACTGCCACTTTGCCCCCAACTTTTTTATTTTGACCAAAACGCACCCTAAAGTTTTATTTTTGTGCCACTTTGCACCCTCTGTCCGGTAGGACAAAACAAATCGATCGCGGCGTCCGACGTGGAATGTCACGTGGACAAAAAATGACACGTGGCATGTATCCTTTTGTGCACGTGGCATGCCAAGTGCCATTTTTTGAAACATGTGGCATGCCACGTGTCACTTTTTGGTACACGTGGCGTGACATGTGTCACTTTTTGGTACACGTGGCACGACTTTTTGGTACATGTGGCGTGCCACGTGTCACTTTTTGGTACACGTGGCGTGCCACGTCGGACACCGTGATAGAATCGTTTGTTCTACCATGACTGAGGGTGCAAAGTGGCACAAAAATAAAACATTAGGGTGCGTTTTGGTCAAAATAAAAAAGTTGGAGACAAAGGGACAATCCATACAAACTTAAGGGTGCAAAGTGGCATTTATGCCATATAAAAATCCACCAACTTGGATACTTAAATCCCTTAGATAATGGAGGGACACAAAAGGACAAGGTTGTTGAATGGCACTCTTGGTCTAGCGATTGTTTTTCAGGAAGGAAACTTGGAACTCATAAATGTCCTTAAGCAATAAGATTTTGTAGTCTTTGGTGGTTGAATCATAACCAAATCCAGCTCTGCATAAATCACTATTATTATTATATGGATTGGGAACAACAACTTGGCGAGACTCTGCCGTCAGAGGATTCAACAACAACATTATCCGATTGGTAATGGATTGTCCTATGCGAATCCAACGTAGTAGTAGACACAATAAGCCATTGCAGGAGCCCACTATTTCATACCCCGAACTTTGCTGTTCCATAGCTGGCGGCAATGGCAAGGATATTACTTTCTCCGCGATTTCTGTAATATCGAAGCTATGATCACGGCCTGGAGGAAGATCATTATAGAATTCGGGATTTACTTTGTAAAGGGAATTGGGGTTAGACAATTGAAAATTTTTTTGGGGAAGAGAGTGATTTTGTTTGGCTTGAATGGCGCGTGCTTGTTGATGAATTCAGGGTTTAACAAACAAGAATTCCACAATTTGCTAAGGTGTCTGAATCGACCTACTGATTTGGCTGGTAGTCTTACAAATATTTGCATCATCAAGTCATAGGGAGTGTTGTGCTTTCCTGTTTGATTTTCTTCAGATTCGGTTATCCTAATCCTCTTTGTTGGAGATGGAGCCGCCATTGTTTTATAATCAACTGTTGGAGATAAGAATTTCCAACCGTAAGGGAAAGAAACAGAGATTCAATTCATTTTCATTCATACCCTAAAATGGCTAAGTGCGTTATAATATATAGTCTTTAGTGTAAGAGCTATAGGCCCATTTAATGAAAACTAGATACAAGATTAAGCCTCATATAATAGGCTACTAGATCTATGGCACTCACTTTGTGAGTGTAGAAATAAAAAGGTAGTTTATAGTAGTTTTTTTTTGACACATTTAAATTGTTAGTTTTTTTTTTTAAAATGATATAAATAAAAATTAATTATTATATATATCCTTGATGGTTTATTTTCAAATGAGTAGTTTTTGATCTTTTAAAAACTGAGTTTGTACCGAGTCAACTCGTGATACAAACTCAGGACTTCACATTATAATTAGTATAGATAATAACAACAATTCTAATGCTAAGCTCATTTTCGACCCGTGACATCAACTATGGATAGATTGATAAATAGATAGGTTATTTTTTTTATATTAAAAAGCTAAATTGAATTTGTGGATTTGGGTTTGACAAGGATTAAACTTCTAATAATCAGTTAATAGAGTCCAAATAAATAAATAGTATCGAGCAGAAATCCAAGAGAGGTGTCAATTTAAAAAAAAGGAGAGAGAAAGAAAAATTGGTAAAATATATTGTTAGGTTCGTTTGATTGTATATTTGTGCTCTGTTACCTTCAATCTGTTGACAAAAGATTCGTAAGACATAAAAATTGCAGAGAGAACTAAAGACAAGTACTTATAAAAGCATCAACAAGATGGAGTTTGGCTTATGTAAAAGTTGAATCAAATATTTAAAACCCAAACACTGAAAATCTGAACGAAAAAATTTCAATGCAAGTTAGATACATTCTAGTGTTTCTATAGAAGCTATGAGACGAATAGACCAATTTTTTTTTTTTGAAAAGCAAAGAAGATATATAATATATCTATATGAGAATCAGAGTTAGAATTATACTGCTAGCCAAGCAAAAACTAATGCAACTAGCAGTCTACTCTGTAAGATTTCATAAGACAAAAAAACATAATAGAGCATGGCAAGCCTCAAAATTGCCTAAAAGCACCATCTCACGACAAAAAAACCAAGACAGCGGAAGCCTTAAGAGACATGAAACAGCACAACGAATAGACCAATTATTAAACAACTTTTAGTACACCAACTCCTATTACTGAAATTCCTGGTCAAACAAGTTTATCAGAAATTCCATCAAGCCTGGAATCTTCAATTCCTGAATCTGAATCAATTTCTTTTCTTTGCCTTATTGTCATAAAGGTATTGCTGGTAGAGATAAGAAGCAAAACCCCACAGAGTCAGGAACATGGCTACTATATCTTGCTGCCATTGTTGTATTATCAACTATATATGTATTTGTGTATATTGAATTTGAGGATTTGGGTCTGACAAGGATTAAACTTCTAATAGAGTCCACCACATCGCACCGTCAAACACATCCTAGTTATAAGGATGGAAATTTTAGGACATGAGAAGACAAACATGAAACTTCCCTTAATCACTCTAGACTGTCGTCTGACAGGGTACGAGGACAAATAATAATCAATAATGAAATGAAACACATATGAAAGCAAAACTCATGGTTGATAGCCTAATAAAATTTACAAGTAATTCCAATATAATAATAAAAAACTCAATTCCAAATTTAACTAAAGTGCCCAACAAAGCAATAGTAAGACTTTGGTTCAAGAAATGAAGAATTCACATATCCTTTAAAAGAAAATATTCAGAAAGAGATTGGTGAAATTAAAGTCTCAAAATCGGCAATCACATCTCTAGAGAAATCTAGGTGAGGACCCTTCATGATCCCGACTATTCGAAAAGATCCAGAGAAATTTAGAGGGTGAGGACCCTTCATGATGGTGAGTCTTTGGGAAGATACATCTTGAAGACTGTAAAAGTTTTCATGTTGTAGAAGTAGTTCTGTGCCTTTCCTTGTATAACAGATGGGGATCGCCTTATCAAAAGAATTAGCAAGGTGAATCAACTTTGTCCATGATGATTCCTTCATCATCCATATAACACAGACACCATAGTATCTACAGGCTGCAGTCAAGCATTGTTGGAGCTGGTTGTACAACTAGCTCATTTTCAAGTTAGTTAAGTCTGTTATTACTGTTTTGAAGCTGCAAAATGGCTGCTGAGTTTGTTCACACCAGCAGAAGGTTTAGCAGCCCATTTTAACCAATCAAAATGCTTTAAACTCCAAAGAATCAGCAAGTTGAAGTGAAGCAGGTCAAGCTAGTAGCTGCAGCAGCAAGTTGATTACATCGAGCTGCTTTGCCTCTGTTTTGAACCAATGACAATGCAGCATTTCAATTAAACTTTGAATTATTGATCTGTAATTTCAGCTTTGTTTTTTTATCTTATCTCTTAATCTTATCATTACTTTTGAATCAACTTGTAATGATCTTTGAACAATCCAAATATTTAATGACAGAAGATCAAGCTATCAGTTAAGCTTGAATTTCAACCAATTGTGTTCTCTGTTCTTCATTTTTTAGTTTCAATCTTTCCTTAGTTTTTTCAATCTTTTAAATTTTTGAATCCAACAAATGGTATCAAGAGCTTATTAGATCTTATGAGAGACCTGCAAAATGGAGAGCAAAGAGAAAACAGAATCATCAAAAACACCAAAAATCAAACCCTACCATATCGAAATCTCTAGTTCAAACCTACCCACACCCCCAATCTTCAAAGGAGAAAACTATCATATATGGAGCATTAAAATGAACACTCATCTACAAGCATTATGCTTGTGGGATATGATTGAGGCTGGTCGAGAACCATCACCTCTAGGCCTTGAGTCAGAAGAAGATGTGAGGCAATATCACATTGCTGTATCAAACAAGTTCAAGGCACTCACCATCCTGCAGAATTCTGTCTCTGAAGATATCTTCTCCAGAATCATGACTTCTACAACTCCATGGGGAGCTTGGAACCAGCTCAAAGAAGAGTTCCAAGGTACAAACAAAACCAAAAAGCAGCAGCTCATTAATCTAAGACAATTTGAAAACTTCAGGATACTTGAAGATGAAACAGTAAAGCAGTATGCAGATAGAATCATGACAGTGGTGAATAAGATCAGACTCTTGGGTGATAACAACTTTGGAGAAACAAGGGTGGTAGATAAAATCATGAGTACTTTGCCCGAGAAGTATGAGAATACCATTGCAACCATGGAAATGATCTCAGAAGATGAAGAGTGTACTTTGAAGGAACTGTTGAATGCCATGTATGCAGTTGAGCAGAGAAGGGCCAACAGACAGCAGATTAAATCAGAAGGTGCAATGGTGGTTTCCAAAGTGAAAGGCAAGGCAAAACAGGTCTATGAAGCAAAGAAAGACAAAGGAAAAAAGATTGAAACTAGCAGAGATGGAGACAAGGATGAGTTTCCTCCCTGCACTCATTGTAAAAAGACTAATCATGAACCAAAGTATTGCTGGTACAGACCAGATGCCATTTGCAAAGTCTGTAAGCAACTTGGTCATGTTGCAAAGGTGTGTAAAAGGAAGAAGAAGAAGAAGCAAGCAAACCAGGCTCAAGTGGAAGAAAGCAGCAACAATGCTGATGAAGAGCTGTTTGTTACAAGTTGTTTTGCTGTTCAAAATTACAACAACAGTACCTGGTTGATTGATAGTGGTTGTACACACCACATGGTCTCAGATGAATCTATGTTCAAATTCTTGGACAAAACTTACCATTCCAGGGTAAGAATTGGTGATGGGAAGCATTTAAAGGTCACTGGCAAAGGAGAAGTGCTTGTGCAGACTCCCTCAGGTACAAAACTTATTCCTGATGTGCTTTTAGTACCTGAAATTTCACAAAGTTTGATCAGTATTGGACAGTTAATGGAGAAAGATTACTCAGTGATGTTCAAAGGGAGATCTTGCATCATCTATGAGCCTAGTGGTCGAGAGATGTTAACCTTGCCTATGGTTAACAGAAGCTTTTATTTGAAGCTGGAAGAAGAAAGTGCTATGCCTGCAAGGGAAGAAATTGCAGCATTGTGGCACAAAAGATTGGGACATGCCAGTTACAAGTCCCTGGAGATTATGAAAAAGGGAAACATGGTTGAAGACTTTCTAGATTTCATGGAGGATAGTTGTGTGTGTGAAGTTTGTCAGCAGGGGAAGCAAAGCAGGTTGCCATTTCCCAAAGAAGCAACCTGGAGAGCATATCAGAAGCTGCAATTGGTTCATTCTGATGTGTGTGGGCCTCAAAAGACTCCTTCATTGAATGGTAGTAAGTACTTCATTCTGTTTATTGATGATTTTACCAGAATGACTTGGGTTTATTTCTTGAAAGCTAAATCTGAAGTTGCAGATGTGTTTTGGAAATAGAAAGCAGTAGTTGAAAAGCAGTCAGGGCTTAATTTGTTGATTATAAGAACTGACAATGGTGCTGAATATACATCTGAAAAGTTTGAGCAGTTTTGTATAGATGCAGGAGTTGAACACCAAACCACAGTCACTTATTCACCATAACAAAATGGTGTAAGTGAGAGGAAGAATAGGATTGTTATGTCCATGGCAAGGTGTTTGCTGTTTGAGAAGAAGTTGCCAAAGTCTTTCTGGGCAGAAGCTGTTAACACAGCTGTGTATTTGCAGAACAAAATCCAGACCAAAGCTGTCAAGCAGAAAACTCCACATGAAGCTTGGTTTGGTATGAAACCTGTTTTTAATCATTTATAGATCTTTGGTTGTATTTGCTATGCTTTGATTCCAGGTGTAAAAAGGGACAAGTTGGATAGGAGGAGTGAAACTGGGATCTTTGTTGGGTACAACAAAAGAAGTAAAGGTTACAGAGTTTATATTCCTGTAACTAAAAAGATTGTAGTTAGCAGGGATGTCAGATTTGATGAAGAGGCTACATGGAATTGGGTTGAGAATGAGGATGAGGAACCTGTGGTAGCTGAAACAAGAGAGAATCCGGCAGTTGAAGAGGTTGGATTCGATCAAAGAGAAGAAGAAGAGAAAGTCTTGATATTGACCATGAACCTGTGAGAGGTACTAGGCCTATATCTGAGGTTTATGATTCATGTTTCTTAGTTGTTCATGAACCTGCAGATCATGCTGAAGCTTTGAAATCTGCTGGTTGGAGAAAAGCAATGGAGGAGGAGCTTGCCATGATTGAAAAGCACCAGACTTGGGAGTTGGTTGAGAAACCTGCACATCAGAAGGTAATTGGTCTTAAATGGGTTTTTAGAACTAAAACTAACCCTGATGGCAGTGTGAACAGAGCAAGGCTGGTGGTGAAAGGGTATGCTCAGAAGTTTGGGATTGACTATTCTGAGACATTTGCACCAGTAACAAGACATGATACAATCAAATTCATGCTTGCACTTGTAGCTCAAAAGCAGTGGAAAGTGTTTCAGTTAGATGTGAAGTCAGCTTTTCTTAATGGCAGATTGAAGGAGCAAATTTATGTTGAGCAGCCTGCTGGATTTGAGGTGAAAGGAAAAAAAGAAAAGGTTTTCTTACTGAAGAAAGCATTGTATGGCCTCAAACAGGCGCCAAGAGCTTGGTATGAGAGGCTTGATGAGCACTTTGCCAAGAATGGCTTCCAGAGAAGTGTAAGTGAACCAACTCTATATGTTAAAAAATCTAACAGTGATTTGTTAATTGTGTTGGTATATGTAGATGACTTATTCTTGACTGGAAGCAATGATGGTTTGATTGAAGAGTTCAAAAAGGAGATGTTGAAGCAATTTGAGATGACTGATCTTGGCCTTATGAACTACTGCTTAGGTATGGAAGTTTTCCAGTTTGAATCTGGTTTTTTTTATTTGTCAACAGAAATACTGCAGAGAGTTGTTGAGGAATTTTAAAATGGAGAATTCAAAGCCTGTCTCCACTCCATTGTCAGTTGGTGAGAAACTTAGTAGAGAGGATGGATCAAGGAAGGCAGATCAGAATGTGTACAGAAGTTTGATTGGGAGTTTGTTGTATGTGACAGCAACTAGGCCAGATATTATGTATGCAGTAAGTTTGCTTTCCAGATTTATGCATTCACCATCTGAGTTGCATTTTAAAGCAGGTAAAAGGATTCTCAGGTACCTTAATGGCACTGCGGAGCTTGGGGTTCTACTTGGAAGAACTGCAGAAGTGAACTTAACAGGCTTTGTGGATAGTGACTGGGCAGGGTCACCTGATGACATGAAGAGCACTACTGGTCATCTATTCACTCTTGGAGCAGGTGTTTTTAGCTGGAATTCCAAGAAGTAAGATACTGTGGCACAATCCACAGCTGAAGCAGAGTACATTGCAGCTGCATCAGCTGTGAATCATGCCATTTGGTTGAAGAAGCTTATGTGTGATGTTAATGAAGAGTCTGGAGAAGCTATTGTGATCTACTGTGACAATCAAGCAACAATAGCTATTTCAAAAAATCCAGTATGCCATGGTCGCACAAAGCATTTCAAAATTAAGTTTCATTGTGTGAGAGAAGCACAACAGGCTAATGAAGTGATTTTGGAGCATTGTAGTTCTGAAGAATAGCTTGCTGATGTTCTTACCAAAGCTCTTCCTACTGCAAGGTTCGAGAATTTGAGAAAGCAGCTTGGAGTTTGCAGTTGTCCAACCAAGGAGGAGATTGTTGGAGCTGGTTGTACAACTAGCTCATTTTCAAGTTAGTTAAGTCTGTTATTACTGTTTTGAAGCTGCAAAATGGCTACTGAGTTTGTTCACACCAGCAGAAGGTTTAGCAGCCCATTTTAACCAATCAAAATGCTTTAAACTCCAAAGAATCAGCAAGTTGAATTGAAGCAGGTCAAGCTAGCAGCTGTAGCAGCAAGTTGATTACATCGAGCTGCTTTGCCTCTTTTTTCAACCAATGACAATGCAGCATTGCAATTAAACTTTGAATTATTGATCTGTAATTTCAGCTTTGTTTTTTATCTTATCTCTTAATCTTATCATTACTTTTGAATCAACTTGTAATGATCTTTGAACAATCCAAATATTTAATGACAGAAGATCAAGCTATCAGTTAAGCTTGAATTTCAACCAATTGTGTTCTCTGTTCTTCATTTTTTAGTTTCAGTCTTTCCTTAGTTTTTTCAATCTTTTAAATTTTTGAATCCAACAAGCATCCATCCAAGACGCCCAGCCACATCTTACTATTATTATTATTATTATTATCATTGGGGACATTAAGTTTGACCTTCTCCAATTTCTCTTGAGCCAAATCAAAGGTAGAAATTACATGGGTGCGATTTTTGAGCCAATATAAAAACCCACCAACTTGGATACTTACACCCTTTAGGTCAAGGAAAGTCACAAAAGGACAGGGTTGTTGAATGGCACTCTTGGTCCAGAGATTGTTTTTCAGGGAGAAAACATGAAACTCATAAGTGTCCTTGAGCAACAAGATTTTGTAGTCTTTGGTGGTTGAATCATAACCAAATCCAGCTCTCACACATTGTCTAGTATTATTATATGGCTGTGGAACAACAACTTGGCGAGACTCTTCCGTGAGAGGATTCAACAACAACAAGATCCGATTGGTGATGGATGCCCTATGCGAATCCAACGTAGCAGACACAATAAGCCATTGCTGGAACCCACTATTGCATACCCCAGACTGTTTAGCTCTTCCATATCTAACGGCAATGGCAAGGATATTACCTTCTCCGTGATCTCCGTAATGTCGAAGCTATAACGGTCAGGCGGAAGATCATTATAGGTTTCGGAATTTAGTTTGTAAAGGAAATTGGGTTTAGACAAGCGAAAAAATTTCTGTTTAAGAGAGGGATTTTGTTTGGCTTGAATGGTGTGCTTGTTGACGAATTCGAGATTTGACAAACAAGAATTCCACCACTTGCTAAGGTGTCTGAATCGACCTACTGACTTGGCGGGTAATCTTACAAATATTTCCATCATCAAATCACGGGGAACGTGTTCGCCAGATTCGGTTATCCTAGTCCTCTTCGTCGGAGGTGGAGCGGCGGCCATTGTTGCATAATGAACTATGGATAGATTGATTGATAGATAGATAGATAGGTTTTTTTTTAAAAAATTTTTATATATTAAATCAATAAATTGAATGACGCCAAAAAAAAATCAATAAATTGAATTTGTGGATTTGGGTTTGACAAGGATTAAACTTCTAATCACTTAATAGAGTCCAAATAAATAAATAGTGTCGAGCTAAGGCCCAATATAAAAGATAGTCTAGACTACCATTAATCTCCGAACATTATTGCTGGCTTTCTAATCTTGTCTTGATATATCATCAGCCTCTCTGTTGAGAAACAAAACTTTGAAATACCTGAAAGAGAGACTTTCTTCAATGCAGGATATATAATCTCTAAGTGCCATCTATTTCTAACTCATGCAGCATTGGATCGAAGGTTTGAAATAGAAACCACTAATTTTAGACACCCACGAATTATTAATGCTTCTAAGGAAAGAACAGATTTAGGCAATCTTCCCAACAATTGAGGACAGTTTCGGATACCCAAATGGCCTAGGCAGGGAAACTTTGCAACTCGCTCATCAACTTCTTCAAATTCCCATTAATTCTTTCCAATTTGGAAGATCCACAAGCATAACATCTCCAATGGCGCAAATGCATTTGATTCATCGTCTCCATAGAACTCTATGCCAACCGTATTTACACCATGCATTCCCCTAATACAAACATCTTTCAGCAAGTGGTGGCAGTGATTTGCAGTTTCTGCAGTTGTTGAGTGTCAAAGACAACAAGTTCTTTAATGAAGAATCTACCATCCAATTTGAAAAATTTGCACCACCATAATTCTCAATATTGCTGAGTGTCTTGAGCTTTCTATGAGGTTCAAGTCTGTCGATTAAACTAGTTTTTCAAAATTGGAATAAAAAATCCCATAACATTGATTTTTCAAAAAGTAGGTTTACTGGTACTATAGTACACGGGAGGTTGAAATCGATACCAATCACAATTTCTTATTGCCACTAAAATCTTCCTTTCCTGGTCTTTTGCCTTCTAATAAGTTTGATTTCATAAAAGCACCACCTGCTTTGGCTTCTAAATACTTTGGAGTTTTCTACTATAATTTTTATCTTGACATTTTAAAAAGAATCACCAAGAAAAGCTTTCAGATTACATTATATTTGAAGTGATCTGATACCTGTTTTTTTTGGTTCAGGGAGATTCAAGCATAATTAAGTGTCCATAATTCTTGCAGGGAGGTGAGGTTTCTATAGAAGCTATGAAACTAGAGGCTAAACTTGGTGCTAAATTAGTGCCTAAATTTTATAAAAAAAAATCTAAATTGTTACAATTTTATTTGTTGGGACAATGATGACTTGGTGAACCTGATCCATCTAATAATTTCTCCAAAAATGTTCTCGTATTGCAAGTTTAGAGGGTAAAAACTCCCAAATTAAAACAAGTTTATTAGGGGGCAAAAGGGGACTTTAGTCCTTATTATAGTCATTAGTCCCATAGCCAAGACAAAAATTTGAGTTCATTCCCTCTGGGCAGCTGAGGAGCTAAGCCTATAGTTTAAATAAAAGTGCCCAACAAAGCAATAGTAACTCTGGTTCCACGACTAACAGAAATGGAGAATTCCACATACCGTTCTTAAAAAAAAAAAAAAGTCAGAAAGTGTTTGGTGAAATCAAAGTCTCAATATCGGCAATCACATTTCTGGTGAAAACTAGTTGGTGAGGACCCTGGATGAGCCTGAGCATTCGGGAAGATCCATCTTGAAGATTATATAAGATTTCATGTTGTAGAAGTAGTTCTCTGCCTTTCCTTGTGTAACAGATGGGGACCACATTATTATAAAAAACAATGGGCAAGCCAGGGTGAATCAACTTTGTCCATGATTCCTTCATCATCCATATAACAAAGCCAAAGCCACGATGGTCCTTATATCTATAGCCTGCAGTCAAGCATCCATCCAAGACGCCCAGCCCCATGAGTTTCATATTCTTATTATCATCATTGGGTACATTAAGATTGAGCTTCTCGAATTTCTCTTGAGCCAAATCGAAGGTAGAAACATTGAGGCAATTTAGTCGCCAATATAAAAATCCACCAACTTGGATACTTAAATCCCTTAGATAATGGAGGGACACAAAAGGACAAGGTTGTTGAATGGCACTCTTGGTCCAGCGATTGTTTTTCAGGGAGAAAACTTGGAACTCATAAATGTCCTTAAGCAATAAGATTTTGTAGTCTTTGGTGGTTGAATCATAACCAAATCCAGCTCTGCATTTAACTGCAGTGTTATATGGATGGGGAGGTAGAATTTGGCGAGACTCTCCCGTTAAAGGATTCAACAACAAGATGATCCGATTGGCGCCGAAATGCCCTCTGCGAATCCAACGTAGTAGACACAATAGGCCATTGCAAGAACCCACCATACGATACGACAACCTTTGCTGTTCCATATCTGACGGTAACGGCAAGGGTATTACCTTCTCCGCCATGTCAGTAATGTCGAGCCTGTCACGGCCAGGAGGAAGATCATTATAGGATTCGGGATTTAGTTTGTAAAGGGAATTGGGGTCAGACAAGCGAAAAATTTTGTGGGGAAGAGAGGGATTTTGTTTGGCTTGAATGACGTGCTTGTTGATGAATTCAGGGTTCGACAAACAAGAATTCCACAACTTGCTAAGCTGTCTGAAGCGACCTACGGATTTGGCTGGTAATCTTACGAACATTTCCATCATCAAGTCATCGGGAATATGATTGCCTGCTTGGTTTTCTTCCCATTCTCTTCTCCTAATCTTCTTCGTTGGAGCCGCCATTGTTGTTTGTATAATGAACTATATATGGATAGATAGATAAATAGGGTTTCTTTGGATTAATAAGATATATTGAATTTCATGATTTAGGTTTGACAACAGAAAACTTCTGATCACTTGATAGAGTCCAAATAAAAATAAATAAATAAATAAAAAGTCTTGAGCTAAGGCCCAAAATAAAAGATACTCTACCGTAACATATTAAATCACTAATTAATCACTCACTGCAGTGCAGTGCAGTGGGAACATATTCCTAATCAAATCCGTGTGATCTTTTCTTCCAGTAAGCAAAAGTATTCTATTGTGGTGTTAAATTCATTTTTTGGGTGGACCTTCGGGTCTGGACGGGTACTTGGGCTCTTGAGCAGAACTAATTTATGAGATTCTGGATTCTTAAGAACAAAAGTACAAATACGAAGTCAATCCAATTTCAATATTTTCTTATAATTAATAAATAAAAGTTTAATGATTAACAATTATTCGTGTTTACATGAAGGACGGTGTACCACAAGTGTGATCAATTGATTCAAAAAGTTGAGGCTGTAGTTAAGGACTATGAAGAAGGAATGCAGAGTATCAACGGTGAAAGAATAATATCTCGTAGGTCAGTATTAACAAGATGGATTCCGCCGGCTCCAGGTATGCTAAAACTTAACTGTGATGCAGCGTTTATTCTGAATTCGGGCCTTACTAAGCTTGGTGTGGTAATTCGAAATGCAAATAGCGATGTGGTACTTGGTAGTGTCAGTAGTGTTGAAGGAGTACCTAGTGTTCTTCACGCAGAATGTATGGCGATAGTTTTTTTGTCTTGAAACTGCTAGGGAGCATGGTTATTCGAGTTTGCTTGTGGAGTCTAATAGCAAACAAGCAATTAAAGAGTTCTTCAAGGGCTTGAATTCATTTTGGTCGAATAAATGCCCATCAAAGGAAATTCAGAAAATAGGAACCACTGACATGGTTCCAAATCCAGCGTATGAACACTAGATAAGGCAAGATCGCCTACTTCTTCATGGCATGATAGAATCATCCACGGAAAGTGTGGTTTCTCACCTTGCATCATCCACTTCTTCCTTCGTTGCATGGGAGAAACTCAACAAGTTGTATGCGAATAAGTCCAGATCAAGAATGATGTCACTGAGGGAAAAACTCACAACACCTAGAGGCATCATATATAACCATTGCTGAGTACTTTCAAGCATATTAAGAAGCACAACTGATGAGCTTGCTTTGATTAATACTATGATCTCTGAGGATGAACTTGTTATACATGCTCTGAATGTTGCGGGACGACAGTACAGAGTACAGAGAAATTGTAGCTGGCATACAAGCTAGAGAGTCGTACATCTCTTTTGAAGAGCTTATTGGATAAGCTTGTTGACTATGAAGAGCTACTCAAAAAGCAGCAAACTTTATTTGATTTTAACATCCCAACTGCTCAATATTTTGTTCTGACGAGTATGTTCGAGAAAAAGTGAAGGAAGGTCACAGTCGACCAGCTTGTAGATGATCTTACTAAGGCGTTATCCCAAGACAGATTCCTCACACTAATGTCCAAGATTGGTGTCACAAGTAGTCCCACCATCTTGCGGGGGAGTAATGGAGAGAACCAAGATTTCAAATCTAAAGATAGTGATAAGCCTTAGCTAAACATACTCTAACTATATTTTCAATTTACATTTGTAACTCATGTACATCTCTTAGCCTAAACATTATCCCTTAAATTGTATTTATACCTTATACACACTCAATACAAATAGAACTTTTTTTCTCAAAATTATTCTGTTATCTCAAACCTCTAGTTCTTATAGTTCAAAACATGAGATGGGATTATATACCAGAGGTGTTATTGTGTAGTCTATTTCAATATCATATTTATAAATAGATTTTTTTTTTTGTTTGTCATATTCATAAATAGTTTAAAAACACATTATACTTAGTGTCGCTTGCTTATCCATTCTCGTTCCTTCTAGTCTAGGAATATGGGCATATTGGTTTGAAATTGTGCAAAAGATCAAATAAGGAAAAAGAAATTAATGTTCAACATATATTAATTAACAGAAGCTCGGCTAGGGTTTGTTCATACTTGTAGTGCAACATTGAATTAGGTTAATTAGGGTTTGCAAAGATGTCGAATACAAATTCAGGAGATAAAGCGCCCGCGGGTTCAGGAGATAAAGAGTCCTTGGCACTGGGCAATTTATGGGTAGAATCCTTACCAAGTGGTGCCTGGGAAGATTGGCGCAAGGACGGTGGTGACGTTGTGTGCTTATCTTTCAGCTCACCGCAAGTATTGAAGATCTACTTTGCGGATCCAAAAACTCTATCGGTCTACCACGTTGCTGATTTCGTGTATGCAAAATTCGGCCGTTATTGGGATCTTGATATGTTTAAGCTTGGTTGCATCCTGGATGGTTCCAATCCTGGATGGTTCCAAGATCTATGTACTCGGCGGCACCGGATACGATGTCTACTGTTGTGATGTGGCAAATCTGACTAGTGATCATGGTTATGAATGGAAGCGTGGCCCTGATCTCAATGCTCTCAAGTATAGGCCTTTGGTTTTTTCTCTTGCGAACAGCATCTATGTTCTTTCTATTGATCCTAAGAGTTGGAAGGCTCCTTTTGAGGTCCTGAAAGCCCGTAAGAAAAAATCAGGCCATAGGAAAAAATGGGAATTGCTGAAGAAAGTTCCGGAAATTTTGACCCAAGATGGAACCAGTGTCCTTGGGTCCTTTGTCTATGAAGATGGTAAGCAATTCCTTCTTCTTGTCTGTCATGGATGGGAACAAATTTTGTTTACATATGATGCCAAATCCGATTCTTGGGGCGATTATAAGAAAGTAGTGGATTGTAATCCTACTGATATCCCTGTAATCAAGGACTTTGATTTATTCCTCGGCAAGTCAATATTTGCTATCAATGGTGTTGGTTTCGCTGTTCAAAGTCCTATACTGGGAGCTCTGGGTTTGAAGGAGATTGAGTCCCTGTTTGTGCCAAGCTATGAGCAAATAGATGAATATTTCGTCAGCAGAGATAGGTATGATCTTCCGTACTGTAGAGAAGAAGGGCCATATCCTAATAGCTGGCATATTCTCCCTTTAAGGGCCAACAACAAGTTGTGTCTCCTTGCACTTTATGCAGATGTTCATATGCCTACATGTTATGTACGATTTGGCACTTTTGATTTGGTCGATGAATTTTGTTCATCAAAACAACCTTGTGCATCAAAGCGGCCAAAGCTTAAAAAACAACGTTGTGCATCAAAGCCAACAAAAGCTAAGATTGAAAACTGGAATGGGATGGATATTCCTATTGCAGATGAAGAGGAGATGTGTCTCCTGCCTTATGCTATGGTCTGCAGTGAACTAGCTAGTGTCTGTTCCTAATTGCTAAATCTTCATTGAACACAAGAAGATAGTAATTAGCTTAATTTATTTATGGATCTTTCAATCAGTTTGAGGACTCGTTAAACTTAAGTTTATCATGTTTACTGGATAGTATGTAAAATGAGCTTGACTATGATTTTTTTTCGAAAGGCAAAGTTTTATTAAGGAGCAAGGGGGTACAGGGCTTGACTATGATGTGGCTTTCTTTTCATAATAAGTAACTTATCTAGAATGATAAAAAAAAGGCAGCAAATATGGGAGACTTATTTTTATTATGGCCTAAATTTTCGAAGAAATATTAAGAAAATCCAATTGCATATTCAATTACAAAGCCCAAGTCTTGCACATATAAACAAAAACAATAGTCTCAAGTAAAACAAGAGAAAAAGGTAAAATTTACCTTTTCTGTACTGATTAATTCACTTGTATAGATTGATTTTAATTACTCCTTGAATACACTAGCAGCTTGGTGCTTCTTTGGATGAAAATAAATTTAACATTTTATCCAAAAGAAAGAATAAAAAAGAGGAAAAGAATACATTCACAAAACAAGCTAGATGCCCCATTTCTCTTGCGCCAATCAAAAATGCAGTTGCCAATGTAAAAATCAAGACTTTAAACTCTAAAAACATGAAATAATCTATATGATTACATGAAAATTTGTTGATATTCCCCATTGCAATATTTCAATTTTATGGCTTTCTCTTCTCAATTTCAATTTATAATCTATAAATGGTCACAATTCCTCACATATAACTTGTGGTGTTTAACATATTGTATACAAATTTACTTAGACCATTTTAAAATTGAACAGAAAATTAAAGAGGAAAATGAATAATGAACTGAAACATATATCAAAGCAAACGGAATGAGACTCATGGCTTATAGCCTAACAAAATTTTCAAGAAATTCCAAAAATATGAATAACTCCAAAATTAATTAAATAAACTGCCCAACAAAGCAATATTGAGCCTTGGATGATGATATATGATATATCTATACTATATATATAACTACGAATAAGGGGAAACTTTATGTTTTCCGATTATACCCTTATTTTAAAACATATTTTCAATTGTACTCTTTTAAAAAAATATATTTCTAAATTGGCATTACTAAATAATATTTTAATGGTGTGCCTGTTGATAAATTCAGGGTTTGACAAACAAGAATACCACGTGCCACTTGCTAAGGTGTCTGAATCGACCTATTGATTTGGCTTGTAATCTTACAAATATTTCCATCATCAAATCATGGGGAACGTGTTTCCCTGCTTGGTTTTCTTCCCATTCTCTCCCCTTCGTTGGAACCGCCATTCTAGTCTAATGAGTTATGGATAATCCAGTTTCTTTACTAATTAAAATTCTACTTTAGGTTCTTTTTATTTGGGTCGTGACAGGTTCTAAACTTTTTAATAACTTCAAAAAGTCAAATATTTGGGGAAAAAAAAGGGCAAGACCCGTAATAAAAAAGATTATAACAGTTCCTTTACTAATTTTATGCTCTCTCTACTTCAATTCGGTGATTACCTGACAAGTTTGGCTAATTAAGGGGATCTGGCTCCTTTCCCAGTCCACAAAATGGACCGAAGAGGCCAGTCCGTATGGAGATGGTTCCACGTGTATTAAGGGTCAAATTTCACTTATGTAGCCTTTCCTCAAAATATGGTTTATTTCTGTAAAATAAAATAATGTACAGAAATAGGATTATTAGTTTAGCTCCCAATTCAAAATAACAATTTTATAGGATCTTTTAAACATTATTTTATTTTATTTTTATATTAGATGGGATTTGAGAAAAAAATAATAATTACAGTTACATAGTTGATAATAACCACTTACCATGTATATCAATAACAAATTTTAATTTTATTAAAAATCTTTATTTTTTATATATATATACACTAGCAAAAGCACGTGCGCTGCACGTGTGTTAATAATTTTTAAAACATATAAATTAAGATAATATAAATATAACAAATGGAATATCAATATGTAATATAATATAATTTTTTATTATAAATCATATATAATTAAAAAATATAAATCCAAATAAATTAAGTATATAATAAATAATATATGCTTAATTGGTAGTCTAATATTTCTCTATTTCAATCTTATTTTTTAAGTTCACCAAAGTTACATTATCGTCTTTGTCATCAAGTGTGACTCACTCGGCTCTCTTTGTTTTTTCAGATGCTTTGATTTGGCAAATAATCTTCGAGTATAATTAAATCCACATCTGTATTTCCATCTTGCCTATATAATTTTATTTTTTTGACTTTGGTTAATTGTGTTTTAGATTATCCATTATAAAATTTTAATCAAACCTTGCAAAAAGCTGTTATTTTTGTACAATTTTTTATTTTGTTTATATGTATTTTAGGTATATATATATATATATATTATATCGTAAAATACTTTTAATGCTACATACCTAAAAATCTATTGAAATTATCATCAATAAATTCAGTAAAGTTCAAAACTAATACTAAAGTCCTAATTCCTTTAGGTTCATAATCCGTCTGTGTTACAATGGTTTATCTTGTTAATTTACCAAGAAAGAAACATTTAAAAGTATAAATTTATTAATAAATTTTACTACTATTTAAATATATGTAAGAATTATGTTTATACCTAAGACCTTTAAATCTTATTATTATTATTTTTCCTTAGGTGTCATCATTTGGTTCATTGTCACTATATGTATAGCTTGTATACGATATATAACAGTGCATCAAATATAAATCCTTTATATTGATACATTAATTAAAAGTTTATGTTTAATGCATTAACAATGTATTGACATTATACACTATCAGTGAACCCCATGATGCAACATAAGTAATTAATATTTAACAATTAATGGTGAATTTTGAAAAGTAGATTAAAACTTTCGTTGAATTATTGTTTTGTAAAAGAAGTTAGGAAATTAAGGAAAGAAAAATAAAGGTTGAGTGGATGTAAAAATACCATTTTAATTATAAACCTTGGTTTTAATTTTAAAAATTAAGATGTAATTTAATATATCTGACTATCAGTCTAATACATATTATATATACACTATAGATATTAACAAAAAAGAAAAAAGAAAAGAAAAAATATAGTATTATTATCAACTAATCTACTAATAACCTTATGTTCTTAACAATTTTGGCAACCAATTTTCTTTTTTTATAGCTAATAAACTTTAGTAAACTTTCATCAAAGTTAAAGGTTACCATTTTTTAATTTAAAAAACATACAAATGATTATAAAAAATATATAATTCTGACTAATTCATTAACCTTACATTTGAAGTAATTTTGGTTCTTAAATTTCTTATTTATTTGTTATTAAAAAAAGCTAAACTATAGCATTATCAAGAAGGTTAGTAACCTTACCTTCTTTGTAACTTTAATAGTATTTCATCAATACTAAAGGTTATCAATTTTCTTAATCTAACAATGTTACATAAAAAAAAGGGTAAACGCATGTGTATGTAATTTTTTTTAACTTGGTTATTTGTATTTTAGATTGTTCAATTTTATAAACTAATTAAGTCCTACCAAAAACTTTTCTTTTTTGTAAAATTAAGTTTCAGTATTTCCAGTGAGCAGGTTTTGAGTAATACTTAGTAATAATAATTAATTTTTTTATTATTTTTAATACATATGTACATTATACTTTATTTCTTCATAAATTTATATTTTTGTACCTCAGTTTCTCTATGATTACCAAAATACTCTATTTTAGTGATATATTAGTGACTTAAATTATTTTTATATTTTCTTATTTATATAAAAAAATTTGTTTAATACTATGATTACCCTTCATTAGTCATAATATTTCTTATAAGTTTCATAACCTTTCATTAGTGATGAAGAAAGTTACTAATATTCTTATTCAATGTTACTAAAAATGCAGTTGTTCAAGGTTACTAAAAAATGCAATTGTTATTAAGGACTGAGATGTTATTAACTATTTAAAAAAATACAAAGGTTTTAAAAAAGTAAGATGCTATCAAGAAACATAATAATATAAATCTATAATAAATTTATTAACATTTTATCATTAAAGAAAGTTATCGTTGTTCTTATAAAAAATTAATAAAAAAAAGTTTATTTTAGTTATTCTAGAAGATATGATGATATAAAAAAAATTCAATAGCCTTATAGTACTCTTAGTAATTGTAGTAGCCTTTAATCAATAATGATAGTTGCCGATTTTCTTATATAAGGTTATCAAAAAACTTATATATATATATATTATAAATAATATTATAATATTATAAACAAATTCAGTAACTTTACATTCTTAATAGTTTTTCATCAATTATGAGAATTATCAATTTTCTTATAAGATGTGTGAAAATGCTATCGAAATTATCAAGGAAACTTGTATAGTCCTATTAACAAATTTAGCAACCTTAATTATATACTTCTTACTTTTAGTAACTTTCGTCAATAATATATGTTACCAATCTTGTAATCTCAAATTACAAAGAAAGCAATAAGATTTATTATAATAGTTATAACGTATTCTACAAAATTAGTAACTTTACAATCTGGATAAATTTAAACTTTTTTTCAGAATAAATTTAAACTTATTTTCTATCAAAAATAAAGGTTACCAATTTTCTTGCTTCAAAGTTACTAAAAACATTTATGATGTTATAAAAATAGCTATGGTGCTAACATTAGTTACCATTTTTTTTATCTAAAGTTTTTAGGGAAAAAAATTATAAAGATTATCAGAAAAAGGTATAATACTATCAATAAATTTAGCAACCTTACATCTTTAGTAATTTTAGTAACTCTTTTTATCAATAATGAAGGATTCCAATTTTCTTTAAGGTTAGTAAAAAAAAAAAAAACTTTTGAAGCTATTAAAAAGGCTATGATGCTGTCAACAAAAATTAACTTTAAATCCTTACTAACTTAGATATAACCTTTCATCAATAATTAAGGTTACCAATTCTTTGATTTAAAGTTATTGGAAAAGTTATATAGTGGTTATCCAAAAAGGTATATTATTAATCTTACACATTAGTTAGCAATATTGGATACCAATTTTCTTGTTTATCTAAGTTTACTTTAAAGGTCATAAGGTTATCAAAAATGTTGCAATACCATCAAGGAAAAGTTGCCTTACATCCCTAGTAATTACCAATTTTATTATTTAAGTTTACTGAAAAAGCTATAAAAACTATTAATATTGTTATCATACTATCAATAAATTTAATAACCTTATATTTTAGTGGCCTTTCATCGATAATAAAGATTATTGATTTTTTTTTATGTAATTATGGTTACTATATACTCCCTCTGTTTGTATTTACTTGTTACAATTTGGTCAACTATCTTTCATCTTTGACCATTATTTATGAGAAAAATATCAAAACTTAAAATTTCAAAAAATATGTATTGAAAAGTTTATAATGTAAGGTTAACTTGAAGGTTGGTTGACCAAAATGTGACAAATAAAAAGCTAAGTCTAGTTTCTCTCATCACTGTGCTTAGGTCCTGTTGTAACGACATTTTCTCTTCTACAGAAACTCTTTTCCCATAGTAATCATGCCAACGAACTGTAAACTGCTCCAAAACTTTAGCATTTTCAAGTATAAATCTTAATAAATCAATCTCTTCTTTTGTAGTTCCCCTAAAAGATGAGATGCTAAGAGTTTTCAAACAATGTTCTAGACATAGTTGTTTAATGGGCAATTGAAGGTCAAACAATTTTTGACTCTTGGAAATTGATTTTAATAAAGAGAGAGAAGAAATACCTATAGACATCGACTTCGTAGGTTGATGAGAAGATTAAATAAAATTTTAAAACTAAAAAGTGTTGGATTTTCTATTAACTCCCTCTAGATCTCTTAAATCATAATTTACTCTATTAAACTTTTGTATTAACAGACATGAGCAGGGGCTTAGTTTGTTGTGTAGCTCATCTTCAATTTTAGTGGCTTCATCTGCTAAGCCATTAAAGAATTGAAGAAGATCAAAGGAAGTGATTGGACAAAGCACAAGCTTTGAAAAATAGTTTAAAGAAAAAATAATGTCTTGATTGGTTAGAATTAAAACTATGGCACTTAAAATACTTCAAATTATTGGAAAACAATTATTTTTTTTGGCCAGAGGAGAAAAATTATTAAATACTCAACTTCCATATACTCTTGATTTCTTGGCATTACTTTCTCAGGCTTGATTTGACATTGTGTTTAGAGATAAAAAAAAGCTGCTTTTCACCTCAAACGCAATGCCAAATAAATCTTGATTTGTGTCAAAAACTGATTTTGACCGCAAAAGCCAAGCCAACCTGAAAAGCTAATCCTTAGGTGTTTTTGCGTTTCAAAAGTGCTTTTGGACATTAAATGACTAAAATCCCCTAATTAATCTTCTCTTTCCTTTTTAACTAATATATACTTTTTAGACATTTTATCCTTCTACCACATTTTTTCACAGCAATACCAAACATTATTTACATTTTTCTACTACAATTTCAAGAAGCACTTTTCAAAAATACTTCTTACAAACCAAGCTTTTTTATACCTCAACCTCAATACCAAATTAGGCCTTAATTTTCTTTTTTTTTGCCGGATGTGTGAGAAAAAATTATCATCAAAATATTTATCTTTTCTTAATTAGTTAGGAAGGGGAATAAGGGAAGATAGTTAATTTCATTCATCGATTCTTATTCTTATTAGTCAAAGACTTAACCATGATATTCATGCACAACACAACAAAAACAAATTCTATTTTTCAGTTTCCCAATTTTTCAAAGTAAAAACGGAAAAGAAATATAAAGGTTAGATTAAAACTTAAAAGTGGAATTCGATCAGCATTTTGTCCAATCGGATAAAATCTTGATTTTTTAATTCTTTAAAAATTTTAATTATTGAAATAAAAATACACATTATCCTTTAAAGAAATACTAAACTTCTAAAATTAAAAATATAATTAATTAATCTAAATGAAATAAAAATATATATTTACCCTTTCAGGTCAAGAAGTAGTGAATGAATGATCTATTAAATTTTTCAAAAAAAAATCAAAACTTTTAATAATTAATATTTACTGTTCCTGTTACCTTTTCAAGAATTATTATCCCAACAGTCAAGCGGGTCTCACTGCTTGACACCAATCACTGTTGAAACTTGAAACTAATTTTCTCATTAATCCAGAGTTTCACATTAACGGATTTTTAGCTCATATTTTTTCATAGGTTATTCCTAACCACCAATTTATTCCCTCCGTGTTCATAGAAAAATTGATTTTCAATTGAAAAAGTATTTTGGCTAGAGTTAAAACCATGACACTTTAAAATATTAGAAAAAAATAAATACTTATCAACGTTAATTTAATACCAAAATATTATGAGATTAGAGCGAATTATAACACTCATGAATCAAAATAGTTTTTGGATTTTTTATTTATGGGGTTTGTAAAATGGGTCGTCCACATTCTATGATGAAAAATCATATTTATATAATTTTTAATTAATTAATTCTTAAGGATTCTTTTCTGCTTTTTGTATGAAAATATTCGTTGTTAATTATTTATCATCTTTGAACTTTATTATGCAAATAAAATGAGCTTTTGGGATCTGGTAGAAAAATGAAAAAAAAAACGACTTGATTTGGCTAGAATTAAAACCATGACACTTTAAATATTTCAAATTATTGGAAAACAATATTATATACTCAACTTTAAAAAAGTCTTAATTATCTAAGAAAAGATGAAGGAAAAAATACATAAAAAGATAAGAAGGAAAATCATAATGATCATATAACTAATAATATTTTTACCACTACTAATAATTAATATAATAATAAAAAGTTTAATAATTATAATATTAAGAGGTTTAACGTGAAAAAAAATTGTTACTGTTATTTTTAGATTTTGTAATATGGAAAGGAAAACGTAATGATATGGAGTAACGGATAATAATTTTAATAATCATAATAATAATAAGTTGTTTAATATAAAAATAATTGTTATTATTTTAAACTTTTTTAATATGGAAATAGAATCTGGTTGGATAGATTACATATTAACTTTTAAAAATATAACTAAAATTTTAAAAGTAAAAAGGGTATTTTAGATATTTCAGGTCAATGTTTTTGAAGTTTAGATTTATATAATATAAAGATAAAGATAAAGATAAAGATATATATATATATACACACTACATATTATTTTTGTAGCAACGTGAAATTACTTAACAGTCATTCCAACTTTTAATCTGGTGAGACCTTATCGCCCCGTTTTAGTAATTTTTTACAAACCATTAATTAACACTTAATTAAAAGAGTTATAAAACGAAATCATTAACTCGAAATAAAATCAACTCTTCAGATATTCATTGTTGTTATTCCATTTGTTGAGAACAAGACGTTTCATTCCTTTAACTATTCAATACCCATCTATTCTCATCTTATCTTTAATATAGCAATTCTTTCTCTTGATTTTAATTAACATACTTTTTTTAAAGAGAAACAAAATTTAAATTTACTACTTTCACTGTTTTGTTGAAATACATTTTATTTAAGTTGGATTATATGTGATTGGAGTTTGATTATTGTTATTAGATTATTTGCATTTTATGTTGAGTGAAGAATTGCAGATTTGCAGTACAAATCGAGGAGAATTTTTTTATTTCCAAATGGGATAAAATGATAGAGTTTGGCTTTTTTAAAGCTTAAGAATTGGAGTTAGCTTTCTTATGGTGTAGTAAGGAATTCTCCTTAATATGCTGACATCATAGCTAAATTTTAAACTCTTCAATTTCCATTACAGATTTAGACGTTACAAAAAAAATGCAAAGCCACAAAAGAAAGACTTTCACCTTATGTGTTTATTTTACAGTTTTAAATATTTCAGTTTATTTAATTCTGTAACAATAGTTTTTGCTAAATCGTGCAGTATAATACTGAAAAATCAAATATTTAAAACACATTTTGTATCAATTCAAAGCATTAAGCTATGAGTTATGCTATATATAACTACATGTGTTTATCAATTTCGAATAAATACGGATAGCTTTAACAATGTTTATTTTGCATTGTTAGAAAATGTCGAAACAAATTTAGAATAAAAAATGAATTTTTGCTTTGACAAAAACCAATGCTTTTTGTTTATATTGCTGAACTTATTACCTTTAATATACTACTACTATTTAAGGTTAACATGCTCCTTAATGCCAATATCAAACTACAATAGCTCATATGGAACCAACTTTTATTTTTTAACAGAATCAAATTTATTCTAAGACTTCATCTTTATATTTTACTCATTGTACAGCATAACTAACATCAATCAATTTATATTGCATTAAAAATTTGGTACTCAACTTTTCCTACTCCTTTACATTACCAAACGATTCCTACTCCTTAACAATACTAAACTACACCAAAATTAAGGCAATTCATATAAAAGCAACTTTTTAACAATTCAAATTTCAAAACGTTCGACGCGCCAGCGCGAGCTACCCCTCTCGTGTAATATTAATTGATTCCTCCCAATTATATTGACTATCTAAAAACACATATTTAAAGAGATGTGCCCCCTTAATCCACAAAGTGAAGAAAAAAAAAGAACTTTTAGAAAATTTAATGCAATCTTCTTGATGACATCCCAAGTCTTCAAGAGCTTAGCCGTCAAACTTCATAATCTATTCATCTCCAACTACTTTTTTATAATAATCTATTTACTTTAAAATTAGGTTTCTAAATTTGAATTTGTGTGAAAATTGAAAGTAATCATGTTTTATGAGACAAATTTGTATAATCTGATACTTTAGCTTTTTGTTATTCAACCCCCACCCCCCCCCCCCCCGGTTGTAATTCCTTGTTCCGTCATTGTCAGTGTTATTGCTCTAATCGTAACAATACTAGTGTCCATCTTCTGGTATATTCATGCCGTTGCGAACTCCTCGAATGGTTGGTTTGCAAGCATGAATGGGGCGATTCGAGCTTTGCTGATCAGCTACACCTTCTTCATCATCAAAGGAAAATATCGTCCAGCTAATAGGCGTAAACGGATAGCACGCAAGCAATTGAATAGTCAGCTGAATTTCAATATTCTATCTATATGCTCAATTACTGCATATTTATTTGATACCAAACTAGTATTTGACCAAGGAATTATTGGCGGAATATCTAATTTTTTTTTTATAAATATGTATGTATTCATCCGAAGCAGGAACAAGAACTGCTACTAATCAACCAAATACAATGAGTCAAGCTGCAAAGCAACTACCAATTTAAATGAAAATCCCAATTGTTACAAACACTACACCAAAACGGGGATTTAGCAGCATTACTTTAGCTGCGTTTTTTTATAGTGCCGTTAATTTATGAAATCAACGGCATTTACATTTATTTAAAGAAATGTGTTTACAAAGTCCCTGGCCACATCACCAAAACCATTAAGAATAAATCTAATAATATCTGAAATAGCAGTAAAAACTTGATCCACAGTCTGCATTCTCCTTCATAATATTTTGGCATTTCTCTCTCTCTAGTTTGAGCACCTTTTTTATATTCCAACTGTAGCATTGCAGGCTTGGTATTTCCATGATGTTGCGACCTTACAGCACATAACTATGGACCCAAGCAATCCATAATGATCTAGCCTTCATGTAAATCCGCCACAGGTGCTTTAATATGCAAGCATGATTCCAGGTTACAATATTCTTAAGTCCCAATCCTCCCTCAGATTTGGGATGACAAATCCACTCCCAACCAACTCTAACTCCTTAGGCTCCATCGTCATTTCCTTTCCAGAAGAATGATGAGCACAATTGGTATAATCTTTTGATAATAGAACTTGGAATGATGAAGCTCTGGCACTAGAAGTTCTGGATGCTAAACAAGACAGATTGAATCAACTGAAGTCTCATAGCAAAAGACAAGTGTTTAATTTCAGACGCGGACATCAGCCTGGTGTAAGCCGCGCGCGGGTCAACCTTGGATGCACGCGGATGATGCGATCTGGACCCGATTTTGACCTGATTTTTCTCCTATTTTTGATGGGATTTCACCTATTTTCAACCAATAATTATTTTCTACGAATTTTGGGCCAATTAAAGTCAGATTCCACTTATTCCTAGCCCCATTAGGATTTATTAATTATTTGTAATCTTTATTTTATTTTTCCTATTTCTTTTAGGTTTAAAATTTCAACCCCTATATAAAGGGAGGCTTTCTACTCAACTTTGCGGTGGGATTTTTGGAGACAATTCTCTTCCACTTTCTTGAAGACAATTTTAGGGAGTTTTTCTTCCTTTCTCATGTTATTTCTTTATTTTATAATAGTTTATGTTTTTATTTTCATGAGCATGAGTAGCTAAATCCCTAATTAGGGTTTAAGGTGTAGCCAATTGGGAATTATTGCTTGATTTATGAATTGAATTGATTTTCTTTAAGGTTAGATTTATTTTCCTTATTCTTCATGAGATTTATATGCCTGATCAACATATAGATTGTTTTAGGGATTGTGTGATGTACTGATAGGAGAAGCATAATCTGTGCACTAGGACAAATTAGACTGGATCAGACATGAATCTTAGGCTAATTTGATAGGTGAATAATTACTTGTTCTTAATGAATCTAGTTAATTAGGTTTTCATCGACGGATAGTGGATCTAATTAGTTAGATATTCCTGTGTAGACTTAACGGAGCGCATAGGTGATTAAGTGTAATTCTATTCTAATTTACATCAAATTAATTCATAGGTTGAGTAGTAATTTCCCAATTAGGTGAAACCTGAAGGCCTAAGCTTTCCAATTATTGTCTTCAAATCTTAGTTAATTTCCTGCTTTTATAATTCATTGTTTTTAATTTAAATTGCTTTGATCACTCTCAATTTTCCTTCTCTTGATAAAATTAATTATAGTAGAAATTAATTTTTCCTTGTGGGTTCGACACCTGGAATACTCTAGGATTTTATTACTTCAACTGACTCTGTGCACTTGCAGAATTAGTTCATCACTTTAATATCTGTGTGTTCATGTTTTTAATTATGCTGGCGAGAAATATTCTTTTTTTTTAATGGCTTTGGTGAGAACATTATGATTTGTGACCATAGTTACCAGATTCGGGATACAGTCAATTCGGGATACAGGATTCGGGTATGGGAAACGTTAATTTTGCAGTATCGGATGCGGAGGGGTAGGCTTAGCCGATACACTAATTCAGAGTCGGGATACGATTTAAAATTTCATCCGAGTCGATTATATAAAACACATGGAGAATTATAAGAATATTAATTAATATGTACTCGAAACTTCTAACATTATACCTATACTAGGTTTTTGGACCCGCGCTTCTTTACGGGTTTTAAAAAGTTAACAAATGATTTGTATTAATAGATAGTAAGCAAGAGAATTTGTAGTTGAAATGGTCAACGTCATTTATCTAGATTTTTAGTATGATCTATAGATTTCATATATATTTCATATAATAACATAGCATAATTGAACAACTATGATTAAAGGTCAAACAAAAGAAACATAGTTTATTCACCAAAAAAAAAAAAGAAACATAGTTTAAACATCTAAATACTTGCAAAATAAAAGAAATAAGTTTAATAGATAATCTATTTAAATATTCTCAGCATCATTAAGCATGTCAAAAACTAAACCGACCTAAAACACAACAATAATTTAGTTAAAAAATAAATTGATTTAGTTTAAAAAAATGAATTGAATGACAATATAATGACACTATAAATTGTTACATAATTACAAAAATTCCAAGGTGCAACTTTGAGAGAGAGAGTACGTACGGCCCGAGGAAATCTTTGCAGGATCCAAAGTGACCATTTGATAAATAATTCAAATAAAAATTGTTTGTTGATGAGACGAAATATAAAAATTTCCTCTTAAACTTTTCATGAAACTCGTCGATCAAATTTAGTATCGGGTCCTTCATGAAAGTTTTAGATCATGCAATAACCTTTTAATTGAACTTGAATAACATCAATCAGATATGTGGATCGAAAGTTATATGATATTAAATAGATCGGCAATCGAAACCAACAAATTTCAGAGGCATTATTTAGAGTTGAAACATAAAAATTGGATTGTGAGTCCTTAATGAAAGTTATAGTCTTGTAGATCATGAAAATACCTTTTAATAGACATTTGAATCACCTTAAATGGACAAATATAACAAAAAATATACGAATAAAGCTGAAGAATTTAATCGATTAAGATAGAATTAATAAAGGACTTAGTATGAAATAGAAAAGTATGAGGGTCAATTGATAAATAATCCAAATAAAAAATGTTTGTTGATTGAGGTGAAACATAAAATTTCCTCTTGAGTACTTCATGAAACTCGTCAATCAAATTCAACATTCGGGTCCTTCATGAAAGTCGTAGGTCATGCAATAACCTTTTAAACGACACTACAATAACTTCAATAGGATATATATATGGATCAAAAATTATATAAAATTAAATAGACCGGCAATCGAAACCACCAAATTTCGGAAGCATTTAATAGAGCTGAAAAATAAAAATTAGTTTTTGATTCCTACATGAAAGTAGTAGATCAAGAAATTACCTTTTAATGGACACTTGAATTACCTTAATCGGAAAAATATAATAAAAATAAAACAATTAAAATCGATGCGTTAAATCGATTAAAACAGAATAAGTAAAGGATTGAATAGCATAAAGGAGAAAAGTATGGGGATCATTTGATAAATAATCTAAAAAAGTTGGTTGTTGGTGGAGATTGGGATCCACGAAGGTTAACTTTCTTCCAAAGTTCCGAAAATGCCCTTGGTTGTCAACCTAAATAACTGAAAAACCAACCATGAAATTAGCCAAAATCATGCTAAAGCCTAAGAGAGAGAGGCAAACCCCATACATATAAGTTAAACCCTAACATGACCCCAAAAACATGTTAAACCCTAGGTGAGATAATAAAAAATTATTGAAAACCATATTTACCCTTACCAATTTACACGGAACACCATATTTACCCTTGCCATCACATGAAATTACACCCAAACCAAGCTAAAAAGACCAAAAAAACCATACAAATAGTACTCCAATTGAATGTGGTGAGACTCCTTATTGGTTTTTTGGTAATCCACACTTCAACTATTATTTGTTTGTTATATATGAAAGATAGGCCCAACTTTTTCTTAAACAATTAAAGCCCAAGGTTCTTTTTTTAAAAAAAAATTAAGGCCCAAGGTTTTGTACGAGGTAAACTGAAGCCATGTCTCATGTAATGTTTTAAGGGTAAAACTGTAAATCATTGAAAACAAACAAAATTAAACCATCTTCTCCAACTGTTGCTCGCGTTTTTTCTTCTTCCTTCGCTCTGAGATTTCCCGCGGCCGGAAATTATTTTTTTTTTCTCAAAATCCAGCCGTGGAAAAGCCGTTTGAATACGAAACCTCTAGATTGCCACTTAGCCCGAATCAGATCGCGTACCCAAGCGAATAGATACGAAACGAACTCTGATCCGGTACGATCGAACTAGATCGGAGATCGGAGATCGGAGGGGGGAGGACCGAATCTGGTAACTATGTTTGTGACTATATAATTAACTCTGACCAATGGCCATAGTAGGCTTTTTATTAGGTTTTTTGTTCTTGTCATATATTTGAAACTTTTTGGTAGGTTGGAAGAAAAGGACTAAAGGAGTAAGGAAGAAAAAAAAAATTTCAATCCAGAGTTGAGCTACAAAGTAACATGTATGATTGTGTATCACAACCATTGAATTGAGCAAATTTCCTTTCTCACCCATTTCCTTCCTTCCTACCAAACAAAACCTTATTAAAGAAGAAAGAAACAATGACATGTATAAAGATTTTGACAAAAAAAATTTAAGATGAAAATTTGTTGTTAATGGGCCTGGAAGCTGTTCAAAATAGCAAAGTTGGCCACTACCTGAAGTGGGTTGGCTTTGTAATTTAGCCGGTTACGAAATTAAACCGACTTTTGACTGATCTGCCTAGCTAACTAATCTATCTATCTATACTATATTATATATAAAAGTTTTGTAAAACTTTTGAAGTGTTTATTGTACCTTTATTTAACTTTTGAAATGCTTATTATATCTTTATTTATCTAACATATTTCTAAAAACTGCCATTATACAATTAATTTTTAATTTTGTTAATTTACATTTAATTAAATCTACAAAATATATATCTCAATTTTACTTCAATTCAAACTAGAGCAGAAGTTTAATTAAAAGATTTAATTAATCAATCTTTGGCTATAATTAAAATAATGGACCCAACATGTGTCAATTACATTTATCAATATATATATATATATATTAATTATGGAAATTAATATAAATCTAATCTATACATATATACCTCACGTTTTTTTATCAAAAATATGTGTGAAAATGCTACTCCCTCTGTCCCATTATATAAGTCCCTTTTAATTATATCATCAAGATTAAGAAAGTTAGTTAGGATTCAAACTTTTATGTACTTTTAGCTTGTTTTTATATTTTTACCCCTATTCTCTTTCTCCCACTCATTCTCTCTCCTCATTCTCACTTTCTTAACTACCCTACCACTTTCAAGGCTAGTTTTGGAAATAACTTTTAAATATGCATTGGGTTTAGAAAGGGAATTTATATTTTGGGACAAAAAAAGCTTCTAGAAGGGGACTTATAAAAAGGGACAGAGGGAGTACTGTCTTAGCATTTGCCATAACCGTTTCTCTTGAAGAATCAAGACATAAAGGTGATGATTGTAATGGAAGTTAATGAACAACTAATACTCCATTATAATCATAGATATCGTGGCCCTTCTTTTCTTTTTTTTACATTTCCGCTTATTAAATCTCACCAATTAATTTATTTATAGAAATTTAATCAAATATAATAAATCGTTAAAATGATAAGTTCTGAAATGTTATAATTGCTAAACTTTCTATTATGTATTAAGTTGGGAATTAAAAACCCAACTAAATCCTCTTAACAATTTTTTTATATTTTATTTTAATAGTAATCCACTCTTTCTAAACTTATATCTAAGTAAACAATTTATTTTAGATTAGTTATATTAAGTTGTTCATATATATAACTGAAGTATTTGTGATCAACTATAATAAGAATTGTGATAATACATACATAGAAATATATACCACCATATATAGACCTGTATACAGAAATATATATGCCAAATTATCAATCATTACAAAGAGAGTTATCACAATACCCTATTAATTTTTTTGGTCTATTTTGTAATTGATACAGTAATGACAAAGCGATATGCTAATTTAAGTGCTGAGGAAAGGGCACAAAGAATTGCAAAACAATCAGAATCAAATGCGAAAAGAAGGTTGCTATCAATGCTAATGACAACATTTGAGCTAACAACAAGAAACCAAAGATAAGTTGGTTGTTTTAAGGTCAACTTTAACGGTATGAAGACAATGGTTTGTAAATATTTTTTTAAATAAATATGTTGTTCACTCATGAGTATACTAATTTTAATAGGCGAAATACATTACGCACCAACAAGTTGTTCGACACACGAATTGAAAAGTGCATGTCGACATTGTGGAGCTAAGAAATTTGAGTTTGAACCACCAACATTTTGTTGTAGCAATGGAAAGGTGAAGTTACCAAAAATACATGTCCAAGAAGAATTTCTCGAGTTATTCACATCAGTCACTGATGAAGCAAAGCATTTCCGAAAGAATATTCGTGCATACAAAAACATGTTTTCTTTCCCATCATTCGAGGTAAAGTTGGACCAAGATCTAGCTACTGCTAATAAAGAAGTCTACACATTTCGAGCTCAAGGCCAAATTTATCATGATCCTCCCTTCTCTTTTGCCGATCAACGGCAATCCATGTTTCTTCTAGCTATATTTCTATGATACTGAAAGCGAATTGCAAAATAAAGTAAGAGCAATGCGAAATGAGAATTTAAATTAGGCCATTATCACGAAATTGATGGTCATTCTTGGAGAAAATCCATATGCTCAGTTCTTTCACAAACTGAAAGACACCGAATCTTTTGATAAGATGGAGATTCACATAGCTTCAAATGTTAAACTGGATCAAAGAGTATATAACTCACCATCAGCAGATCAAGTTGCAGCTATTTTGGTGGAAGGAAACTCTGACAATGTTCCTTTCGAAAGAGATATTGTAATCCATGCTCATTCAGGCGGAAAGCATAGAATTAAACATTATTATGGATGTTATGATCCATTACAATATCCTTTACTCTTCCCAAAAGGACAAATGGGTTGGAATCAGAATATCAACAAGCGAAACGATGCAGAAATCTTCACTTTTGTCAATAACATATTACAGAATGAAGAACAAGGTACCTTAATGATCGAGCTCAAATTATGCATGTTTTTATAGCTATTTTTACATACTTTTTGCTATTTTTATATGTGTTTTTACCCTATTTTGTTAGTATTTGTGTTTTTAGGTCTTGAAGACAAGAAAAGTGAAAACTTATTGTTTTTCACTCTTTTTGGAGCTATTTTAGTGACTTTTTATTCAAATATGGATTTAGTCATTTCGAATGAAGATTTGAAGATTCGAAGTTCGTGATTGAAGATATTTTGAAGATTTGAAGACAATTGAAGAATTAATTCAAGAAGTAAAAATTGATGATTTGGAGCTTATTTGCAAAGGATTGAAGTCAAGTCCAGAAGAAGCCCTGAAGTTGAGGATTTTTGGATTATTTATATGGGAATATACTCAGCCCATATAAACCTATAATTGGAGATAAAATCCCAATTAATAGGCCTAATATCCAAAAGAATATCCAAATCCCGCAATAATCCCGCAGATTTGCGATATAAGTCCGGTTTCAGCGCAGTCTTCGTAGAAAGGCAATAACTTTCTGCTCAGATGTCCGTTTTAAGCCCATGAGTAGCCGTTGGAAAGCTAACTCCGAGCTCTACAACTTTAATTTGAAGTGCAAAGCCCAGATCTGCCATCTTCAAGTCCAAAATTCAAGTCGAAGTTGCTGCCAGATTCCAGAAAATTCCAGAAAATTCTAGAGTCCTCATCTAACTTGGATTCTACTCTAGGATGACACCTAATCCAACTTGGAGACCAAGTCAGAGTCTAAACCGTCCTAGCCTATTCCTTCACTATAAATAGCCACCTCTTGTATCACAAATCACATACTATACAATTAATCTCTCATATAGTTTTATTCTTTTTCTACCTTTCTTTAGTTTTTAGGTTTTTCTCTAGTTTTAGAAGAGGGAGAAGTCGATACCCTTAGTAGCCATAGAGGGGTGCGACGTCCCTAGGGTTTCAAGGAGGAGAAATCGTTTCTCCCTACCTCTGTAAGTATTCTTATGTCTCTCATGGATTTTCCTAAATCCATGAGTAGCTAAATCCTTAATACTTCTGATCCTTTGGTGAATTCAATCAATTGATTATGGTGAGATTTCTATACTTATAATTTTGTGTTAAGTTCTTGATGATAGTAGTCAAAACCCTGTTTTAATTTTATGATTCTGAATCTTATTTGAGTTATGTGGCCACTAACGATGTAAGAGGAAGATCTATGGCTAGATCAGGCTTAGAATTAATCACTCAAGTTTGATTGTATGTAGCAAATTAGGTTTGTTTAATCGCTGCTTAATGGGTATTTGTCTATCAGAGGGCGAGAAATTTCTCTACGTATGGTTCTACTTTGTAGGCATGTGTGTAAATTAACTGTTCTTATTGCTTTGTTCTAAAGTGATCTTTAAGCCCTAAGAAAGTAATCGATTGCTGAAGGAATAATAGGGATAACTGCAGCTCTAATCGGCCTCTTATCTAAAATACATGTTAGGAAACCTATATCAGTTGTCAGTCAAGAATAAGATGTGAAATTCACCTTTTAAATCAAGTATCCATAGTTAATTTGATTGAAGGATACCACTGGAGAAGAAGTATGCTTTCTAATTATTGTTCGCTTTATTAATTTGCTTTAATATTTTGCTTTAGATTTAGATCTAGATTTAATTTGCTTTGTTTTTATTTTTAGTTTAATTGTTTTCTTTATAATTGTTATTTACAATCCCCTGTTTTCTGTTTGATTTTGGAAAAGATCTTTCTATCTTTTTATTGTTCATCACATAAACCTTCTCTGTGGGATTCGACCCCTACTTGCCCTAGCTATTCTAGTTAGTTAATTGTGGGGATTATCTTTACGGTCCCTGCATGATACGCCATAAATTTTGGCGCCGTTGCCGGGGAAGGGAATTGAATTGAAAGAAAGTGAAGAGAGATTAGATCCAAGAATTAGGTTTTGTTTTTGTTTTTGTTTTTTCCGATTTTTCTTAAAAAAAATATTTTCGATTTAAAAAAAAATTAGGGTTTCCGATTTTTTTGAAAAAAAAAGTTTTCTTCCGTTTTTCCTTATTAAAAAAATAATATTTTTTATTTTCTGTTTCTGCTTTTAATTTTTTATTTAAGAACTGTTACTGCTAATTTTTCTTTTTAGTTTTGTTTGATTTTTCTAGGAAGTTGCATGCCAAAGACAAGAAGTAGTGGTATTGAAGGTTTAGAATTCAATCCTGAACCTGAAAGAACACTAACTCAGAAGAAGAAGAAGACACAAAGCCGATTACAAGAAGAGGAGTCATCCGATTCAAGTTCTCAATCTATCTCCTAGATCTGCTGTTTCAACATCGTCAGAAGACATGGCTGAAGAAGAACAACCCAAAACTCTAAGAGAGTTAGCTGCACCAAATGTCAATGCCAAACGCTTGGCCATTCGTTACCCAGATACTAATGGAAACTTTGAGATTAAATCTGGATTTATTCAGATTTTACCCAAATTTCACGGTTTGCCTGGAGAAGATCCTCACCGACATCTTACTGATTTCCAGATTGCCTGTGCATCAACAAGTATTCAAGGTATTCCTGAAGATCAATTCATGTTAAGAACCTTTTCGTTCACTCTTATGGACCGAGCAAAAGATTGGTTGTACCTCCTACCCACTGGTTCAATCACATCTTGGACGAGCCTTAAGAAGCTGTTCTTGGAAAAGTACTTTCCTGCACACAAAGCATCAAGTATAAGGAAGGAGATTTGCGGAATTAAGCAACGCCATGGAGAAACAATGCATGAATATTGGGAACGTTTCAAAACACTTTGTGCGAGCTGCCCCAATCACCAAATCAATGAACAGTTGCTGATCCAGTACTTCTACGAAGGATTACAACCGTTTGATAGATCTTCCATCGATTCTGCAAGTGGAGGAGCTTTCATCGACAAAACTCCTGCCGAAGCTTGGTCTTTAGTGGAAAACATGGTTGCAAACACTCAACAATTTGGATCTCGAGAAGACTATTCAAGAGAAGGCCCTACAAGAAGAATCAATGAAGTTTCTACCTATTCCACCCCATTGGAGCAACAACTTCAAGAAACGAATCAACAAATCGCTTTGCTCACTGATTTGTTCAATGCGAATTTTTCAAGTGTGCCAAGGGTTTGCCCTACTTTGGAAGACAACAAACAAGGAGTCAATGCTGTGGGATTACAAGGAACTTATCAAAGGAAGCCTGAACCTTATTGGAGACCTGAACAACCGAGTCAACAATATGGGAATCAAGGTAATTTTCAAGGAAGGCCGAATTTTCAAAGACCTAATTTTCAATTTTCACAAGTTGTCGAGTTACAACAAATCAAAGAAGCTATGGAGATGATGAGAAAGCAAATTAGTCAATTAGCTAGTGATTTGAGTGATCTCAAGACACAAGGTCAACAAAGGATTCCATCATAACCAAAGGTACTTCTTAGAGAGAATGTCAGTGCAATTTCTTTAAGGAGTGGAAAAGAGTTGAAAGACCCTTATCCAAACCTTGCCGCACATCAGCAAGCTAAAGGAGAGCCGAGCTACACCAAAGAAAAATTACAACTGCTTGCCGAAATCAAGATTGAAGATGAATCCAACAACAAAGGAGCTGCGCCGATTGAATTTGTTTATGTTATAAGTTCTAAGTTTGTTAAGAAAGGAGTCATTGAAGATTCTTCATCAACAAAGCCTGATTGGATTTCCAAAGGAAGACAAAGGATAATGAACATTCGATAACGCTACAACGAGACTTTCCACCAATTTTGGAGGAGATTCAAGCAGCTATGTGCCGAATGCCCTGATCATGGATTCAAGGAAGAAATTTTAATCCAATTCTTCTATGGAGGAATTGGACTTAAAGATCGAGTTCTTATTGATTCTTTCAGTACTAAACCACTGCATGAAAGAACCCCGGAGAAAGCATTCAATGCTCTTGAAGAATTATCTCGGAGGACGAAATCTTCAACCTCCTATGAGAAGAAAGATCGAGCAAAAGAAGCCAAGAAGGAGCCAGAAGTCAACAACAAAGAAGTTCAACCGCCCCTGAAGATCGATCAACCAAGCAATTCAACTAAGAAGCAAGATATAGACCTTGCACATCGAGCTAAAGTTGCAAGCATTCTTCAACGTAAATTGGAGAATTTTCCCCAATTTTGGCAAAGGTTTAAGAAGCTATGTGCTGCTCATCCTCATCATGGTTATGATCAAAGAAGATTGGTTCAAATTTTCTACCAAGGATTAAGAGCTTCTGATAGATTGTCTGTAGACACTCTTATCTATATTCCCCTGTTCGATCACAGCACTGCTGACATATACGAGATATTGGAGAATTTTGCTCAGATGATAACCAATACACCGAAGGAAGCTGCTCAAGGACTCAGCCCGGTAAAGCCCGTGCCACACAAGCCAGTATGCCCGGCTGCAGCCCGGCCATCGACCTCACATGGCCGGCCAACACCGGCCAAGGCACCCCAAGCTTGTGCGACATCAAGCCTCGCCGCACCTAGCCCAGCTACACCCGAGCCACATGCCCGGACGACACCAGCATCTGCCGTGCCGCCAGCACAGCCCAGCCAGGTCACTGTCGCGCCATCCGTGCCGCCTGCCCGGCCATGCTCGGCCTTGCCCGCTCCTACCGTGCAGCCGCCCATGCCATTCTCGGCCTTGTCCGCACCAAGCTGCGCCACCAACACCTCGCAACCGATCATGCAAGTTTCCAACCATGTCGACATCAAGCAATGCCCGACCTTGTCTGCGCACCATGCCCGGCCCTTGCCAAGCCATCCGCGCACCATGCCCGGCCTATGCCGTGCCATCCGCGCGCCCAACCATGCCACCACCGGTCACATCCGTGCCATCGCCAAATCGAGCTGCTTTGATCTTTTCAAGTCTTGATAAAATTCAACTTGAAACTATCAAAATCATTGAAGAGAGTAGAGTTATCGAGGACCTGTTGAAGGATTACATCCAAAATTCCTTCACCCTTGAAGAATAACCTTCTTTAAGGCAGTCTAGCCAAAGACCTTAAAGAAAGGCGCTTATTGGGAGGCAACCCAATATTATTTTTACTAACCCATAATTTTCTTTGTTTTATTTTTCTTTTCTTTTTTAGGATTTTCCATACCAAAGGAGAAAAAGGAGCTTTTTCATCGATATGAAGAAATCCAATTGGAGCTTATGCTTGGAGAATAGAGAAGCTTTCTTTAACCCTATCTTTTTCTTGCAATATTTTGATTTATTTTTCTTTGATATGCGATACATATAGATATAGGTTATATAGGTTAATTAGGATTTAAAAGATGCATATTTATTTTTGTTTTGATTTTCCACGCTTGTTAATACATTGGGGACAATGTATCTTTTAAGTGTGGGGGAGTGAGTCTATATTCATAAAATTGATAAAATTGGAATAATTTTTTTTTTTCGAAAATTTTGATAAAATTTTGATTTTATATGCACATATTGATCAATTGATTTGATTTTTGATTGATGATTGCTTTGAATTTTTAAGAATGATTGATTCATTAATTGATTTATAGTATGATATCTTATTTCTTAGATTAGGTATAATTGAAGTCTGTGATAATTGCTTACCATAGATTATTTTTATGATTGCCTATTTCTAGAACTTGTGTTTAATTTTTATTGAAACTACACTTATGAGAGTATTTTATGGATATGTCAAAAATAAGTGTGGGGGACTATCTATATTAGAAGGGTAGTTAAAAAATCTTTTTCATAAAATAGAGTGTTTTTCATGCAAGAGGAGAAGAGATACCTTCTGCCTTAAAAAAAATAAAATCCATTGTTGTCACTCTTCTCTTTAAACAAAAGGAGTTAGTAACCCTTGGGAAGAGGATAAGAGGCATGGATCGGCAGAAGTATTGTCCCTCTAGAGTGCTAGTAGCCTCACAAAATTAAAATAAAGGGCGTTAGTAACCCCTAAGCATGAACACTTTGAGGTTAGTAACCTCACTTTTCTAAATAAATTACCCTTTGAAAATCATTATAACCCATGCGAAATTCTTGATTTGTATTTATGGTATGCAATTGTTTGAGTAGTAGAGATAAAGATGAAGACATAAGTTTATAGAAAGAAGTAGTTATAGATATGATAAATGATAAGTGATTAGAGCTGCTTTAATTATGGTTACTTAAGAATGAGGATGCTTGCTATATCTTGATCTATTGAATTGGATACTCTTAATATTCTTTGTTATTCTGATCTCATAAATTGAATTGATCCTTGATATATGTATATGATTCAAAGTTTTTCGAAAGATTTGAACAAGACTCATAATCTTAAATCTTAATTTTTGTTTGTCTACACTAGTTTGCTAGGGACTAGCAAAGATTTAGTGTGGGGGAAATTATGATCGAGCTCAAATTATGCATGTAAAAATAGCTATTTTTATATACTTTTTGCTATTTTTATATGTGTTTTTACCCTATTTTGTTAGTATTTGTGTTTTTAGGTCTTGAAGACAAGAAAAGTGAAAACTTATTGTTTTTCACTCTTTTTGGAGCTATTTTAGTGACTTTTTATTCAAATATGGATTTAGTCATTTCAAATGAAGATTTGAAGATTCGAAGTTCGTGATTGAAGATATTTTGAAGATTTGAAGACAATTGAAGAATTAATTCAAGAAGTGAAAATTGAAGATTTGGAGTTTATTTGCAAAGGATTGAAGCCAAGTCCAGAAGAAGCCCTGGAGTTGAGGTTTTTTGGATTATTTATATGGGAATATACTCAGCCCATATAAACCTATAATTGGAGATAAAATCCCAATTAATAGGCATAATATCCAAAAGAATATCCAAATCCCGCAATAATCCCACAGATTTGCGATATAAGCCCGGTTTCAGCGCAGTCTTCGTAGAAAGGCTATAACTTTCTGCTCAGATGTCCGTTTTAAGCCCATGAGTAGCCGTTGGAAAGCTAACTCCGAGCTCTACAACTTTACTTTGAAATGCAAAGCCCAGATCTGCCATATTCAAGCCCAAAATTCAAGTCGAAGTTGCTGCCAGATTCCAGAAAATTCCAGAAAATTCTAGAGTCCTCATCTAACTTGGATTCTACTCTAGGATGACACCTAATCCAACTTGGATATCAAGTCAGAGTCTAAACCGTCCTAGCCTATTCCTCCACTATAAATAGCCACCTCCTGTATCACAAATCACATACTACACAATTAATCTCTCATATAGTTTTATTCTTTTTCTACCTTTCTTTAGTTTTTAGGTTTTTCTCTAGTTTTAGAAGAGGGAGAAGTCGACACCCTCTCTAACCATAGAGGGGTGCGACGTCCCTAGGGTTTCAAGGAGAAGAAATCGTTTCTCCCTACCTCTGTAAGTATTCTTATGCCTCTCATGGATTTTCCTAAATCCATGAGTAGCTAAATCCTTAATACTTCTGATCCTTTGGTGAATTCAATCAATTGATTATGGTGAGATTTTTATACTTATAATTTTGTGTTAAGTTCTTGATGATAGTAGTCAAAACCCTGTTTTAATTTTATGATTCTGAATCTTATTTGAGTTATGTGGCCACTAACGATGTAAGAGGAAGATCTATGGCTAGATCAGGCTTAGAATTAATCACTCAAGTTTGATTGTATGTAGCAAATTAGGTTTGTTTAATCGCTGCTTAATGGGTATTTGTCTATCGGAGGGCGAGAAATTTCTCTTCGTATGGTTCTACTTTGTAGGCATGTGTGTAAATTAACTGTTCTTATTGCTTTGTTCTCAAGTGATCTTTAAGCCCTAAGAAAGTAATCGATTGCTGAAGGAATAATAGGGATAACTGCAGCTCTAATCGGCCTCTTATCTAAAATACATGTTAGGAAACCTATATCAGTTGTCAGTCAAGAATAAGATGTGAAATTCACCTTTTAAATCATGGATCCATAGTTAATTTGATTGAAGGATACCACTGGAGAAGAAGTATGCTTTCTAATTATTGTTCGCTTTATTAATTTGCTTTAATATTTTGCTTTAGATTTAGATCTAGATTTAATTTGCTTTGTTTTTATTTTTAGTTTAATTGTTTTCTTTATAATTGTTATTTACAATCCCCTGTTTTCTGTTTGATTTTGGAAAAGATCTTTCTATCTTTTTATTGTTCATCACATAAACCTTCTCTGTGGGATTCGACCCCTACTTGCCATAGCTATTCTAGTTAGTAAATTGTGGGGATTATTTTTATGGTCATAGACGACACGATTACTTAAATATTTATATCAATTAATTACTAATTAATTCTGTTATTGGATTTAATTTACAATAAAAAATTATTGGCATCCCAATTAATTTCACTTTTCTCTCTCTCTCTCTTTTTTTTGCTTATTCGACATGAAGTTGTCGAGCAAAGACACAGGGGAAATATATCTTGCCAAGAATTCTATTGTTACATCTTCCAAATAAGAGCCCAAGTAGACTTCATTCATATCCATGCTGGAAGATTAACACAACAATTCGTAGTTGATGGAACCCTGTGTTCAACATTCAAGGAAGCTGTAATGAAAAGGAGATTACTGGAATCTGATCAGAGCATATCAGAATGCATGATGGAAGCTGTTGCGTTTCAAATGCCTAACGAACTGAGACATCTCTTTGCAACTTTATTAGTCAATTGTCAACCAGCAGATGTGAGGAAATTGTGGGAAGATTATTTTGAGGCAATGTTTGAAGATTATAAGAGAATGCATGAAAACTCAGTAGAGACGCAAATTGCACGCACATTACAAAGCATTGCGTACTACCTTGAAAGCATGGGAAAGCGCATCGAGAAGTTTGATTTGCCAAAAATTGATCATCAAAATCTGCATATCAGAATTCCGCACACAAGGAAATTGCAGATGAATTGAGCATTGAAACCCCACAAGAAGATCTACACGCATCAGAAAAGCTAAATGAAGAGCGAAAAATTTCATAAAAGGCTATCTTAGATTGAGTCGAATCAAGAAAGAGTGGACTTTTTTTTTGGACGGACTAGGGCAAACAAGCAAAACGTTTCTATATCGTGCAATACTGGCCAATTTAAGGTAATAATAGCAATCATCAAAGCATACAACCACTATAATCAAGATCATATTATTTACTATACAATATGTTTTTCGGACTAACATTTTTACTAATATGATCGCAGATCAAGAGGTCTTATTGCCTTAGCTACAACAATTTCCGGGGTAGTGACAACAATTATGCCAGGAGGAAGAACAACGCACTTGAGATTTACCATACCACTACAACCGGCGGAAACAAATATTTGTTCAACTTCCAAACAGAGTGCAAAGCCCAAACTGTTAAGGAAAGCCAGACTAATAATATGGGATGAAGCACCAATGGCAAAAAAGTTCGTAATATAAACAGTCAACAGAACAATGCAAGATATGATGAGCAATAAAGAACCATTTGGAGGAAAAGTGGTTGTTTATGGAAGAGATTTCAGACAAGTGCTCCCCATTGTACCCCGGGCAACAAGGGAACAAACAGTCAATCAAAGTTTGGTCAGATCATACCTTTGGCCAAAAATGGAGATGCCGAGATTGAAAAAGAACATGAGAACAAGAGGAGATCAAGACTTTGGCAAATTCCTCATTCGAGTGGGTGATGGAGAAGAATCTACAAAACAAGGTGTTTTGATACTTTTACCAGATTAGATGGTTATAAAGTATGAAAATGATGAAAAATCAGAAAATGATTTGATCGATGCGATTTTCCTAGATTTGAAGGATAATTCAACTTCAGCTGAGTACATGACCAACCGTGCGATTTTGGCAACCAAAAATGAGTACGTTGATGGTATAAATGACAAGATCATTAAAATATTTCCTGGTGAGAGTACAACATATAACAGTTTTGATGAAGCAGTTGATGACTCGAACAACAATCATCAGGAAGAATTCTTACATACTCTTCTACCGAATGGTTTGCCACCGCATAACTTGGTGTTGAAAAAAATTATCCAGTCATATTTCTCAGGAATTTGGATCCATCCAGCGGTTTATGCAATGGAACAAGAATGGTCTGCAAAATATTTGGTCAGAACGTAATACAAGCAGAGATTGCAGTTGGCCAACATGCTGGAAAGCAAGTTCTTCTTCCAAAAATTCCATTATCACCTGCTGAAAATGAAGGATATCCATTCCAATTTAAAAGGAAACAATTCCCTATCCGCCTTTGTTTCACTAAGACCATCAACAAATCTTAAGGACAAACAATACCCAGTGTTGGAGTATATTTGCTGCAAAATGTTCTCTCATGGACAACTATATGTTGCACTATCTCGGAAAATTTCCATGTCTACAACAAAAGTTTTGGTCAAATCAGAAAATACAAAGAAGGAAAAGGGAACATATACAAAAAAACTTTGTATATAAAGAAGTTTTACTTTCGTAAAGGTAATTTTTCACTTTAACAAAATACAAATTCATTACATTAAATAAATAATATTAAAAGACCACAATTTTTAATGTCATATGTAGGTCGTAGGTCAGCGTGAGGACGGTCAATCATTTACGAAGATGAAGACAATTTATTTCAGTGTACTTTGATAATATAATAAGCTCTCACTTTTGATTTAATTGAATATTTATCATCTCTTATTATTTTAAAGTATTTAAACATTTATTCCGTTCACACGCATTCTGCAACGTGCAACTAAATTAATTGAATATATTTTTCACCTCTTATTATTTTTAAGGATTTGCCACGTGCAACGCGTGGAGATAAAAACTAGTATATATAAATAAATAACCCCCAAATCCCCATTGCTTTAGTGTTTTACGAAAGAAAACCATATAATTACAATAGAAAGACTAAAGAGTAATCTATCATACAAAAATAATGGTTGGGACGAAGAGAATCGTAACTAGGAGAAAAGCGTCGATGCCAATTCTTCAATCAGATATTTACAAACTCCTTGGCAAGGAGTTGGCTATGGAACTACTAGCAACGGAACTTGCCAAGACAGTAGCAGTGGGACCAAATCTTGATGAATCAAAAATTCACAAGCGCCCTTCCATTCGCAATGAACCTGCCAAGAGGAAAGCATCCGAACCAAATCTTGAATCAGAAATTTACAAACGCCTCCGCAGTATAGTGGTTACGGAAATACTTGAAAGGGTACCTGGCCATCCTATTTTTGCTTACCTTCCCAAGGATTTGCTTATGGAAATCCTTGCAAGGTTACCTACAAAATCTGTTGCAAAGTTTCGATGTGTTTGCAAGTATTGGAAGTCTGCTTTGACGAGCCCTGAATTAATCACCAAGCAAGCCATTCTAGCCCAAAAGAATTCGCAATGACCAGAAATCAAAATAGCAAATTAGGTAAACCAAAAAATTAGTTATTGTATAACAAAAACTTTTACATAATAATTTTGTTATACTCCTATCTGTAAGTTTATGAAATTCAATTAATTTTGAAATTTTGATTAATTAGTACTGGAACATTCTGCAAAATTGGGCACATAAACTATGTCCCTAACTTGTGACCAAAAAAAAAAAAACTATGTCCCTAACAGTGTGTTAATTTGGATTTGTGGGGGTGGGGAGGGAATATATAGTCTCACTAGATATTTGCTATAGTGTGAGTCCTGCTTCTTCCTTATAGCTCCTATAATTTGATCAGTGCTGCAGGGTTAATTTGTTAATGTGAAATTCAAATTATTTAATTCGTTCATTGTATTTTTATGAACTCATTCAAAACAAAAAGTTCATTATTACCAAATTGAGATGATTATTAGTTATTACAATTTTCTTCTTTTTTTTTCTTTTTTGAATTTATGGAGATAATATGCTATTATCTGGTCAAATCTAGTTGAACTAGAGGCATAGCTCAATTTTGAAAGGAACAATTTCAAGTTTGTGAGTGTCGAAACGTCCGGGTCCGGGGGACCCTGCCGAAATGACTTTGGAAAGAAAGGAGTCGCCACTAATCTTTTTTGCCTAGGTGTGATTAGCCACCTATAATCCTTAGACCTAATGGACCATGCTTGGCGACGGACACACCAAGTCTAAAACTACGGTCTGCGAATCAAAGCCCCAAGTTCGGGAGTCGGTTACGTGTGAGGAAGGATTAGCACCCCCACAACGCCCGTCAAACGACAGTACCTCTAGTCTAATCTAACTCTAACGGGTTTAATTTTAAAGGTTGCTTTTTCTTAATCTTGATTATTATTAGAAAAGGGTTATAAAGGAAAATAAAACCACTTTTTAAACCAAATGTCGAGGACACAAAGAATATGATCGAACTACCGTCGATCAATTCTATTCCGATTCTCTTTCACACTACAAACAAACTGCCATATACTGGCGGCCAAAAAATCGTTGGTAAAATTGAAAAATCCGTCGGTATAGGTATAAAATGTCTATACCGACAGTGAAAATGGCTATTCCGACAAAACATTTACCGTCGGTAAATGCCTTGTCGGTATATGTCTATACCTACGAATATTGGCACTGTCGGAATAGGGTTTTGAGTTATACCTACGGATATTGTGCGTTGGTAGTTTAACCACCGTTGGTATATCTCCTTCCACCTTGTGTAATGTAGAGCTGTTGGTATAGGTGTATACCAACGGCCCGAGCTGTTGGTATAGGTGTATACCAACGGACAGGCATTGGTATACCGTATTTTACTCTAAAAAGACATCATTATAGCAACAGATTGTCCGTTGGTATAGATTATAAATTTTTCAAAAAAAAGAAATTAATTACCATTTTTCATTTAAATTTTGAATAAAAAATCTATAATAAATTTATTAAAAGTAAGAACAAGATATAATCTTACAACAATAAACAAATTGAGGCTCATATACAATATGCTCTAATTAAATAAGAAATGTACATGTCTTGCATAATTACCCATTGTAACTAGGCAAAATATTCACAATCTTCTAGGCACTAGATTGACACTTCTAAATTAATATCTCCTAAAATTCTCTATACCTGCCTTTTCTTTCCTGAATAACAAGGTGAGTTAATGGATAGTATTCCTGCCCAAAGAAGAAACAAAAGAATATCATAAAAAAAGACAACAAATCATCCACAAGACCATGTAATTGCATACACAAAGTTAAGAATTATGTATGTTCAAATATTGAGTTCAATATGGGTTAATAGATAATGTGAGACTTAATGTACAGAAAAAATAAAACTCATCTAGGTATATAATTCGGCACCACTCTAGATGAGTATGCTTTTGTAGATACCAAAACATTTAACCAACTTTAAAAAGTAAGAAGAAAAGAGAAGAGGACTCACCATTTCTTAACTAAACACATAAGACAGCCTGCAAAAATGGCCACTTCCTTGGCTTAAATGCAATACCTCGAGCTCAACCTCAGAATCTGTAT